>VBSM01002217.1:45128707-45143600 GCA_008086735.1 Cheirogaleus medius
TTTTTTGAGTTAGGGTCTCATTATGTTGCCCAGGCTGGTCTGAAACTCCTGGTCTTGAGTGATCCTTACACCTTGGCCTCCCAATGTGCTGGGACTACAGGCGTGAGCCACCATGTCCAACCTCTTCTTGGCTTTTGTTTGGTTTACTGAATCTGTGGATTGATGTGTTTCAAGTGTTCTGGAAAATTCCAAGGCATTATCTCTTTAAATATTGCTTATATCCCATTCTCTTTCTCTAGTCTGCCTGAAACTCTGGTTAAATATATGTTAGACCTAAGTATCCTAAGTATTTTATTCTTTTTGATTCTATTGTAAATGGAATTGTTTCTTAATTTCCTTTTTGGATTGTTTTCAATGTATAGAAATATAACTGATTTTTATATGTTGATTTTGTATCCTGTGACTTTGCTGAATTCATTTATTTATGCTAATGAGTTGTGGGGGGGGGACCAACAAAACACAAACAAAGACAGCAAGAGAAGAAAAGGGAACAAAAGAATTACAGGGCAGTGTATGTCTTTAAATGTCAGTGACAACTACCACAAGGAAAGTAGCTCTGGCCTGAGTAGGGGTACCAAAATAAAAGTCAGCCTTTGTGTTAGTCACTCAGGGAACCACAAGACGGGTCAACATGCACAAACACAGTATTTTGAGAACAAAGTTTATATTAGCTCTCTGGCACCAGTAAGCTGCAGTAGGAATATGTACTGCCATTCCTATTGCTGCTGCCATGGTGGGAAATCGGGGATGGTAGGCAGGTGAAGGAAAACCATAGTACACTCCTACCAAAAATCTGCTGCCTTTTTCATCATTGAACATTGCTGTAGATTTAGATTAAGTTTCAGAGTTATTAAAAAGTTGATTCTGTCTTTTCCAATTTATTATTGTTTTAGTGGAGACCAATTTCTTTGAGGCACTCTACTCTGCATTCTTCATGACATCTATCTTAGGTGTGGGGTTTTTTTGTATATTTATACTCTTGAATTTCACTGAACTTCTTGTCCATATATTTTATAAAATTTGGGGATTTTTCAACCATTATTTCTTTTTTTTCTTTTCTTTTTTTTTTTTTTGAGACAGAGTCTCACTCTATTGCCTGGCTAGAGTGCAGTGGTGTAGCTCACAGCAACCTCAAACTCCTGGGCTCAAGCAATCCTACTGCCTCAGCCTTCCCAGTAGCTGGGACTATAGGCATGTACCACCATGCCTGGCTAATTTTTTTTCTATATATATTTTTAGTTGTCCAGCTAATTTCTTTCTATTTTTTTGGTAGAGACGGGGTCTCACTCTTGCTCAGGCTGGTCTTGAACAATCCTGAGCTCAAATGATCCGCCTGCCATGGCCTCTCAGAGTGCTAGAATTATAGGTGTGAGCCACCGTGCCCAGCCACAACCATTATTTCTTCAAAATTTTTTTCTACCCCATTCTTTCTCTGTTCTCCATCTGGGATTCCAATTACCTTTTCATATTGTCCTATAAGTCCTTAAAGCTCTGTGATAAATGAATAAATACATAAAGTTCTGTGTGTGTGTGTGTGTGTACGTGCATGCATAATCTTGTATTGATCTGTTTTCAAGTTCATGTACTCTTCTATCATCTCTATTCTGATGTTAAATTCCGTCCAGTTATTTTTTATTTCAGATATTATAATTTTTGGTTCTAGAATTTCCTTTTTTCTTTTTTTAATAGCTTATATTTCTCTCCTAAGGTTTTCATTCATTAGGAGCATATCATTTTTTACATTCTTGAGCATAGTTACATTAGCTACTTTAAAAACTGGTATGTTAACTGCAACTGAGTCATCTTTTCTCTTAAGCATGAGCCACACTTTCTTCTTTCTCTCTTTTGAATCTTAGACTCTGTAATATATTATGTTTCTCTCCAAAGAATGTTCATATTTGTTGTTGTTGTTGCTGCTTCATCAGGCATTTAAGATGGCTGGACTAAGAATACAAACTCCTTCTCTGCATTTGGCATTTACTCATATGTCAGTTCAGTACTTTTAGCCATTAGCTGTTGTATTTGTTACCTATTGTTGTGTGTCATAGTTCCACAAAATTTAGCTTCTTAAATTAATGAATATTTATTTTACACCGTTTATTTTTATTTTTATTTATTTTTGATAAGCTCTTTTTAAAGCGTGATTTTTCTTTTAATACACATAGTCTCTGAAGGTCAGAAATCCAGGAGTAATTTAGCTGACTTACTCTATCTCAGAGTCTTGTATGAGAATGAAGTAAACCTATGAGCTGGGGCTGCAGTCAAGCTTGACTGGGACTAGCAGATCGGCTCCCAAGCTTATTCACGTAACTGTTGGCAGCAAGCATTAGTTCCTTTTCATACAAGCCTGTTCATGACATGGCAACTGGTTTTTCCCAAAGAGTGATAGAGTGAACAAGCATGCCCAAGAAAGAACAGAAGTGTGTTTAAAAGCCTAATCTTGGAAGTGACATACCATCACTTTTTTATTGATCACACAAACCACCCTTGGTATAATGTGAGAAGGAACAACATGAGAGGATGAGTAACAGGAGGTGGGCACCACTGGGGGCTGACAGCTCTAAATCTATTCAAGTAATTGAATTTGTAGTTAAAAGCTCTCACTCAAAGAACACTGCAGGCTCAGATAGCTTTACTGGTGAATTCTATCAAGTATTTAAAGAAGACACTATGCCAATTTAAAAAATTCTCTTTCATAAAATTGAGGATAAAACACATCCCAGTTTGTTCTATGAGGTCAGCATTATCCTTACAGTATAATGAGACACAGACATTACATAGAAACTTACAGACCAATATCCTGCATGAATATTGATGCAAAATTTTTTAACAAAATTATAGGAAATCAAATCCATCAATATAAAAAAAGATGAAAATGTATCATGATCCAGCAGAATTTATCCTGGGAAAGCAAGTTGGGTCAACATTCAAAAATTAACCCATGTAATTCACCATCTGAATAGTCTAAAGAAAAGACACATGAACTTCTCACTAGAGAAGTATCATATGATGAAATACAATTTCCATTTATGATTTTCAAAAACAAACAACAGAAAAATCACTCAGCAAACTAGAAATAGAAAAGAACTTCTTCAACCTACAAAAATACTACAGCTAATATCACACTCAATGGCGAAGGATTTAATTCTTTCCCACTACAATTAGAAATAAAGCAAGGCTGTCCTTTCTCACCACTTGTTTTCAACATTATACTGGAAGTCCTAACTAGTGTAACAAGATAAGAAAAAATAGTAAAAAGTAAGTAGATTGGGAAGGAAGAAGAAAAAACTGTCTCTGATAATAGAGACACATCGTCTAGGTAGAAAATCCCAAAGGATCTACAAAAAAGCTACTAGAACTCTTAATAAGTAAGTTTAGCAAGATTGCCATACACAGTTAATATGCAAAAATAAATCATATTTCTACAGCCTAGTAATGAATGATTGGAAATGGAATTCTTTAGAGTATAATTTTAAATAGCACCAAAAAACATGAAATAGGTATAAATTCAACAAAACATATGCAATATCTATATGTTGAAAACTGAAAGATAAAATTACTCAAATGAGACCTAAGTAAGTAGAGAGCTATATAGAATTGTAAGACTGAATATTGTTAATATGTTAGTTCTTTCAAAATTTATCTCTAAATTCAACTCAATTCCAATAAAAAGCCCAGGAGAGTTTTTTATTTTAGAAAACAATGAATTAATTCTAAAATTTATATAAGAAGTCAAAGAAACTAGAATGACTGGAATGATTTTGAAAAAGTTGAATGAGTCACACAGCCTGATTTCAAGACTTATGCAAATCTTCAGTAGTACAGTGTGGTGCTTGCGAAACAACAGACATAAAGATCGATAGAACAGAACAGAGTCTATAAATAGACCCACTATTTGGTCCATTGATTTTTGTCAAATGTACAAAGGTACAGTAGTTCTCCCTTATTCACATAATATTATTCACATAATTAATCACATATATTATTCACATAATACATTCTCCTTATTTTGATTTCCACATTTGAGTTATCTGTGGTCAACTGTGATCTGAAAATATTAAATGGAGAATTCTTTCTAGGATTCTTTCTAAACAATTCTTAAGTTTTAAATTGTGCATCATTCTGAGTAGCATGATGAAATCTCAGGCCACCCCACCTGAGATGTGAATCATCCCTTTGTCCAGCACGTCCACGCTGCATGTGCTTAGGAGTGGTCTTAGTTATCATATTGACTGTTGCAGTATAGCAATTCTTGTGTTCAGGTTACCCTTATTTTATTTAATAATAGCCCCAAAGCAAAACAGTAGTGATACTGGCAACTTGGAGATGCCAAAGAGAAGTTAAAAAGTTCTTTCTTTTGGTGAGAAGGTGAAATTTCTCAATTTAATAAGGAAAAAAGTCATGTGCTGAGCTTGCTAGGATCTATGCTTAGGACATACATTAGGACAAATCTTCTATCCACAAAACTGTGAAGGAGGAAAAAGAAATTTGTGCTAGTTTTGCTGTTGCACCTCAAACTGGAAAAATTTGGCCCAAAGTGTGGATAAATGTTTAGTTTAGATGGAAAAGGCATTCAATTTGTGAGTAGAAGACATAAACAGAAAAGTGTTCTGATTGACAGCAATCAAGTTCAGTACTATCTGTAGTTTCAGGCATTCACTAGGGAGTGTTGGAATGCATCCTCTGTGGATAAAGGGAAGCTACTGTAATTCAATGGAGAAAGGATGGTATTTTCAACAAATGGTGTTGGAACAACTGGATGTCCAAAAGCCAAAAGAAAATCAAAGAAAAACAAACAACAACCACTATCCAGCTTTGATCCCACACACTATGTATAAAAAAACTAACTCAAAATGAATCACTGAACTAAATGTAAAAGCTAAAACTACAAACATTTTTTACATAAGAACAAAAAATACAAATCTTTGTAACCTTGGCAAAGATTTCTTAAATACACCCAATCACAATCCACAAATAAAAATAATTTATAAATTGGATTTCATTAAAATTAGAAACTTCTGCTCTTCCAAAGGCATTTGTAAGAGAATAAAAAGAAAAGCCACAGACTAGAAGAAAATGTTTGCTTAATATATTTTTTAAAACCCTGAAAACAAAATTAAGAAGTCAACTCAATAAAATAAAAATTTGCATAAATTTTGAACAGATAATTTACAAAAATATATATGAATGGCAAATAAGCACAAAAAATTGTTCGATATCATCGGTTGTTAGGGAAATGCAAATTAACTATACAATGAGCTATTAGAATAGCTAAAATTAAAATCAGCCAATGCCAAAAGGTATCAAAATGTGAGGTAACTGCAACTCTGATACAGTGATGGGAGGGCTGAAAATGGTACAACCACTTTGGAAAACAGTTTGGTAGTTTCTCATAAAGTTATATATATACTTACCCATGAATCTTACTTCAACTATACTTTTAAGTGGGATACAAACTTATATTTGAATGCAAATTTATAGAGTGGCTTTATTCATAATCACTCAAACTGGAAACTCTGCAAATGTTCTTTATCTAGTGAACAGATAGATTATTTACATCTATAAAATGGAATATTTTTCATTAATAAAAAAGAACAAAACTGTTGATACGCACAACACTGATGTATCTCAAATGCTAAGTGAAAGATGCCAGATCTCTAAAGTCTCTACTGTGATTTATAACATATATATGTTATACATATGTGTGTGTACATATATATATTTCTAGGTTTATGATACATATATATTTTATACATACACATACACATTCCCAGAAGCAATGAGCAAGACTAGTACCTGGATCTCAGTTTCTAAATACCATTTTTCACTAAAAGGAACCAGGTTCCTTTATTTATATTTATAAATAATAGAACTGTAAAATATATAAATGACATAAAGGCAAACTTTAGGCCTTTATAAAGATTACAAATTCTTTGTTACCACAGTTTTACTTTTTATGTTAGATTTATATTAGATTAGGATGGCATTGAAAAAAATCACATTCAGGGAGGTAGAACTTAATCCTTACTCCCCTTTGAGGGTAGCCTCGATTTAGTGACTCACTTTCAAAGAATAGAGTATGGATAGGAAAAAAATCATAACATCATATTGGAGAAACCAGACAGACACTGTTAATATCACCAGGTACCCCTGAAGGGATGTGATGAGGGCACTTCAACTCTGTGGTATTCTTTCCAAAAACCCATAACCCCAGTCTAAACGTGAGAAAACACATCAGACAAATTCAAATTATGGTATATTGCACAAAATTCCTAACCAGTGCTTCTCAAAATTGTTAAGGGCATGAAAACAAGGGGAGACTGAGAAACTGCCAAAGCCTAGAGGAGACTAAGCAGACCTCCAACTATATGCAATGTGGTATCCTGTAGTGGATCCTGGAACAGAAAAAGGACATTGCTAGAAAAACTAATGAATCAAAAAAAATCTAGAGTTTAGTTAATAGTAAAGTACCAATGTTGGTTTCTTATTTTTTTCTTTTTTTAACTTTGGTTCCATGATAGATTATCGATGTTGATTTCTTAGATTAAACAAATGTAATATGATAATGTGAGATAACATTAGGAGAAATCAATACTAAGTGAGGAGTATATAGGGACTTGCTATAATCTCTGAAATTTTCTGTAAATTTAAATAAATAAATTTAAATTTAAATTATTTAAAAGTTATTTAAAACTTGACTTTTTAGCTAGGCGTGGTGGTGTGTGCCTGTAGTCGCAGCTACTCGGGAAGCTGAGGCTGGAAGATTGTTTGAGCCCAGAAGTTTGAGGCTGAGTGAGCTAGGATGATGCCACTGCACTCCAGTCTGGGTGACAGAGTGAGATCCTGTCTTCAAAAAAAAAAAACCAAAAAAAATTTGACTTTAATAAAAGTCAGGAGCAGAAGTGCATGCCTGTAATCCCAGTTACTCAGGAGGCTGAGGCAAGAGGATTGCTTCAGCCCAGGAGTTCAAGGCCAGCCTGGGCAAAGTAGAAAAACCTCATCTTTAAAAAATTAAAAGAAAAATTACCATCACACCTACTTTGTAAAGTCCTTTGCTGTATTAAAAGAGGATGACTTCCTGTTTCATTTTGCCATCCCTAGGAGAGAAAGGAACCACATCTCTGTTCCTGTACACCCTTGTTTTTACTCCTAGCATATGGACATCAGTAAGAATTTATTACTTGCATTGTGAGGATACTTTGGTACTTTGTCAGCAAGACATGGTAGATTCCCCATACATAGTTGTTTCTTGTCTCCACAGTTTTATAGAAAGGTATGATTCAATTATAATTTTTTCTAATAGGAAATAATCTGACAGCTCTGCCTAGTGCTATCTACAATCTTTCTTCACTGAAGGAGATACATTTTGATGACAATCCTTTGCTGAGACCTCCAATGGAAATCTGTAAAGGAAAACAGATGTATACTATTATACGCTATCTACAGAGAGCAGATGAAAGAGATGGTAGGTGATGAGTGTTTGACTATATTACAAGTCATTTTCTGATATCATCTGTAAATTAAAAGATAGTTTGCTTTAATTGGAGGCTTTCAATCTGGCAGAGATATTAAAATATTTATCATCTTCCTTTTCCAGAGGTAAGTTTATTTTGATAATTCAGACTACTTAATCCAAGTCCACAAAAATTGAGCCACCAAAACCAGACAAATCCAAGTGGAGGGGTGGGCTGCTTCCTACTCCTGGGCCTTAATGCCCTTCAATAGGTGTTTCATTGTGGTTGTGGCCAGACTCAGAGAATCCACACGTGGATTTCTTTGTCAGTTCTGATCTGTTTTACCAGATGTTGTTGTTCTAAAAGACATATTTGGCCTTGAAGGAAGTCTACATATCTTTCCATTGACACCAGTCAGTTTTGGACCCACGGTGACCATCTATCCGAATTCCTTGGACAATCTTCACCCCTTCTGTCCTTGAGTTCTCTGTTGTGTGTCTCTAATTATTTCTGAGAGCAGGCTCATTTTCTTTAAATGTCCTTCTGTTGGATCAGATGGAGACTGGTGTCTCCAAACCTCTGAGTGAGAAGCTTCACTGTCCAGTTCTTTCCTTTGGCCTGGGTTCCCAACAATTAGGCTTTTCCCTAGGACTTTGATTTTGCCACTCATCATCACTACTCACAGTGAATCCAGATTTTGGTCCTCCAATTTAATGCAATCGACCAATAAGTATTGTTTCAGATTTGGGGAAATGGAATATCCAAAACTGTCCCCCGCACCAAATCATTCTATCATGTCTTGTCTATATAATCAAGAGCTTGTATCAGCATTATCTCAGAATGTGGTGAGATAAGTGACTAAAAATGCACAGTCCTTTGTAAGCCACAATCTACATCCATATACATGGCTACCATTTAGAAGCTTTTGCAAGACTTGGGCTTCATTGAATGAAGGAACCCAAGAGATAAAATTAAAAGTCACAGTTGCTGTCTTCTTTAACTTGCTGTGCAAGCTGATTGCACTAATTATTAAAAGAGAACTTTTATTATAACTCTATTTCTACAAAATAAAAGTTTTAGTGATTTTCAAGGAAAATATTCTGTTAGGTACGATACTTTAGAGAAAGGCTTTAAAGTTACATGATTGAAACTCCTTGCTAAAACTCTGTCCTCAAGTTCCTGAGGAAGAGGAATTAATATGGTTCTAGCCCCTGTGGGGAAAATGCAATAGGCAATGACAACAGATCAAAGTCAATAAAAACAAGATAATCCCAGCCATTTGTCTCCTTTCTCTATGCCCAAGGAGATTTCATACTGCAGATTTGGCACCCAGTGAAGGTGGGGAGAAGTCAGCATGGCAGATGTGTTTATTCTGCAATTAACGAATAACATGGAGCCCTTTCTTAAGCTGTTACCTAGGGGATTGGAATTTTTATTTATATCATTAGCGTGCAATCTAGTCTGATGGAGTGTGTGTAAAATTTTTTAAAAGTGACCAGAACATATTTGAGATGATCATGGGAGGTGGGAGATCTCTAGTTTTTGAAAATTCTCAATCATATCTTGGTCAACAAAAAATGAATCTATTCCAAATTAGCAGGAAGCTTTTAAAAAAAAAAAATCTAAAAGCACCAATTCATAAAATAGTTGCCCACATTCTTCATTAAAAAAAAAACAAAAAACCAAAAAAACACAAAAGAAAGCTAGAATTGAAGGAAGGAGTCAAATTCATTTTGAATCCTGAAAGAATTATAGGGCTTGGAAATCACTTTGAGATTGCTTATAATATTCCTTTAAACAGCCATTTTAAATGTAGCATTTTTCATATTTTAGAAGAAATGAAACAAATGGTTCAAATTTCAGTTCATATTTTATATCTATATCATTTTCAATTTTACCTGATATATACATTTGATAGAAGCACAGAAGAAAAACTAGATATAATATTAACTCAAATTATAGTATCTTTTTCAAAACAGATAAATTTTCTTTTATGTTCAAATACAGAGAAAATCTTAGAGAAGATATTCAAGATAGTTGCCAACAACATCAGTGAAATGAATTTCGAATTTTTGTGTAAAAAACTAAACTTGAAAAACTCAGAAAATGATACAGCTACAAAGGGGTATGTATGAATGACAACATTTGGCACAAATTTATTCTCATATTCTGATTTATATCATATTGGCATCACATGGTTTTGAAATAGTCACATTAATATAAACTCTAATTTTCTGTAGAAGACTGATTTTAGTTTATTACATATTTGCGATCCATGTTGGAAAGCAATACAGCATAATAAAGGGCAAGAGCTCTGAGGACAAACTGTTTGGCTTTTAATCCCAACTGGCTTTGTGACCTTGAGCAAGTCCTTTAACTTCTCTGTGCCTCAGTTTCTTCACTGGTAAAATGGATGCACTTATCTAAGAGAGTTGTCATGAGAATCAAGTGAGATCAAGCTACAAAGTATATAGTACAGTAGTGGTAATGTACTGGTTTGTAGTAACTAATCCACAACTATATATTGAGGTCTTAAGATTTTTTTTTTTTTTGAGACAAAGTCTCACTCTGTTGCCTGGGCTAGAGTGCTGTGGCCTCAGCCTAGCTCACAGCAACCTCAAACTCCTGAGCTCAAGCGATCCTCCTTCAGCCTCCTGGGTAGCTGGGACTACAGGCATGTGCCACCGTGCCCAGCTAATTTTTCCTATTTTTAGTTGTTTGGCTAATTTCTTTCTATTTATAGTAGGGATGGGGGTCTTGCTCTTGCTCAGGCTTGTCTCTAACTCCTGAGCTCAAGCAATCCTCCCACCTCAGCCTCCCAGAGTGCTAGCATTACAGGTGTGAGCCACCGTGCTCAGCTGAGGTCTTAAGAATTGAATATAAATTGAATTGTTGATTTTCTATAAAGAAATAAGGGATGGGATGGAGCTAACATTCACTTTCTATATGCCAAGCTCTGTGCCAAACTTTTATATAGATCCTCTTCACCAATTAATTTCATCCTCACTTCAGTGTGGTAAATTGGTTTGAAAATCTAGATATACAATATTTAAGTAGTTAAAACAATGTTCTTAACTGGTAAGTCAAGTAATTATTATTTTAAAATTTTCAGCACTGTTTCATTAAGTCAGAGAGCCCACCAAGCACTTGTTACGTGGAAAAACGAAAGTAACAACTTGTCATTAACTGCTGCTGCTTTGCAAGATCAACTAATTCGGGCACTAACCATGATAGGAGCATATGACATTATGGACAAAATAACAGCTTTAAATCTTTTTACACGTACGATTAAATTCTAACCAGTGGATCAATAAAAACTGAAAACTTAAATGATGCACTTATATCCTTGAACCATCTCACTTCACTTTCTCATATAAGAGAATTGCAAATCACGTCTCCTTTCATGCATGTCTAAGAGGTGATGGTTTATTGCTGCCACTCTAGTGTTATCATAATAAGATATTATAGACCCTGTTTTGTGTATTTATATTCTATTGCCTTGTAATGATGACATTGAATTTGAAAGTAATTTCATTTAAAAAATTTCTGTTATATAATGCTTTTACACAACCCAAGATTTATAGATAATAATGTTATTAGTGATTTTCATTGGAGTTAGAAAGCAGAACAGTTTCTCTTTAGACGCTGGCTTCAAAACAGCTCCTCCCTGGAGGAGCCTGGAGGCCCGGTGGGAGGTTCTAACAGTAAGGTCAGCTCCCATAGTGAATTTAGTGGTCTCTGGTAAGAGTAAAGATATGGCTGTTATCACCCTCAAATTGGCAGACCATCCTGCAGTTGTGGGGTCCAATTTCTTTGATAAATAGGCCTCTGGTTGTAGCTGTGTCCCTCAAAGCTGTGTTAACACCCCCAGAGCTATGCCCTGTCTCTTATGGACATATAAAAAGAAGGTTCTCTGACGGTGTGGTAGGCCCAGGGCTGGGGCTTGGCATAAAGCCTTTTCAATGCTTGATCAGCCTGTTTTTTGTTCAGGCCCCCATATTAGAGATTTCTTATCAGTGTTTCCTTTTAGGCTTTTATAAAGGAGTTTAGCCAGAAGCCCATAATTAGGTATGTCAAAACCCCATAAGCCCAAGAAAATAGCACAGAAGGGGCAAAGTGGTGGGTTCAGGCAGATAAACTATGGCCTAGACTACTCCAGGGACAGCTCTCATTTTCCCAGGGTGAGAATAAGCCCCAGGTAGGTTACATTAGGTTGAGCCAGTTGGGCTTTGGGATGACACCCTGTACCCACTGTCAGCCAGGAATCGTAGAACTTGAATGGCATGTTCCCTCTTCCCCCAGATGTAGCAATTGTTCCGGGCACCAGGCTTTGTCCCCAGAGGGGGCTGGAGGTTCTTGGCTGTCTACTATCACTTTCATGAACACAGCTCTATTTTCAAAAACAAAAAAAGTAGTGAGAAGGAGCACATTGATTTAGATTTTTGTAAATCTCTTCTATGCCTGGCTTAATGGAAGACTGTTGAATTCTCTTACCTGCTTCTGTATTCAATCTATTGTGCTATCTATATCATCTTGAAGTATATTAAGAAAATCTCACTTCACACAGATGTATAGTTGGAAAAGTGAGTAATGTTTTCATAGCCTTTTCAGATATCATAATTATGGATATTCTTATTTATAAGTGATAGTATCTTAAATGTTAGTTGAAGTATAGAATATGAACTCATATCAGTGAATTTTTCATATTCTGTCATATGAAAATTCATTGGTCTAACTTGTACTTTGTTTTTAACATCATGCATTGATCATTTGAAAATATTTTATTTAATTATGTAAATCTTCCATGTGTTAACACATTTTATTATACAAAATTCATTTGTTACTAAAATTTTCTATGTATGAAATCTCAAGAACTGAGAAGCTATCAAGTTCACAGTGGTAGATAGAAGTTTTCCAAAACTCTTTATTTTTATTTGAAATTTTGAATTTTATCATTGACAACAAACAACTGTCAGTTGTTTTCTTTGAAGGGACAGGCTGACTGTTCATTTTCAGAAAAATGCCTGTCGAATATACAAGACATTTGTATTCCCTGAAATCTGAATTACCATAGTTTGTCAGTAGTTCTTTCATGCCAAAATTCTACTTTTTGAAGAAAGCAGCTAGTTAAAAATACATGTCCTTGAGAAAGAAAAGAAAGCTTTTATCTGAAGAGTGTGAGCCCCTTTAAATGATCAGGCCCAGAGAGGTATTGGAATGAAACAGCAGTCATGTCTCACTTTCCTCTTGAGCTAAATAATTACCTCTTGAAGCTACTTGCTATGTGGCTCTAGACTAACTGATGCCAAGTAGCCATAAAATGCAATACACTGCATACTATAACTCAGACCCTGGAGTCCAACAATGTATAGCCAATCACTAATTACTGTAAACCAACAGTATTCCTGAGAATTCATGGCAAACAACTTTAGTAATCACTCCCTCTCCTGATTTGTCCTTTTTTTTTTCTTAAGAAAACAAACAAACTTGAGCCTCTTCTTGTTCTCCAGAGCTCTCTTTTGGAAGTGTGTCCTTGGCAGTTGTCCCCAACCTTGGCCCAAATAAACTGTATATTAATTTTGCCTCAGTTTCTTTCTTTAGGTTGATATACTCAATGGTTGAAATTTAATAAAATTAATGTTCACAATTTCATTGACATTCTGAACTGAAACAGGCTTTTTTTTTTTTTTTTTTTTTTTTTCCTTTTGTCTTATGTCACAACAGTTTGGTGCTACTGTCTCTGATTTGTGCTAGGGCCCCAGAAATTTTATTTACCATTGATTTTGCAACATCACTATAAATTCCAGCAGTAAAAAAAGCAAATAAAATATTGTTATAAAGACCTTTGACTTTGTGACTCTCTGAAAGAGCCTTGGGCCCTCTGGAGGGCCATGGATCATACTTTGATAATTGCTTTGATAGGTATTAGGATAAACACAGAATATAAAAATTGTTCGCAAGTCTATCTTTATTAGGATAAACACAGAATATAAAAATGTTCTTAAGTCCATCTTCTAATAGAGGAAACCTGTGGAGATGATTACAACATAGATTAATTAGCGATTTAAGAAGTGACAGCTGTGTCTTAACACCCAGAGAGATTAAAGACAAGCCCAAAGGTAGGAAGGTTAGGTATGATACTGTTGCAGCAGTGCAGACATGAGATGGTGAGGGCCTTACCTAAGCCAGTGGCGATAGGCAAGGTGAAATTTTTAAGGTGGTGGATGAAAGCATGCGAAATTTGTACGTGGGCAGAGAAAGATTTCTTACACAAAGATTAAAAAGTAGTAAAAAGTTTATTTTTCTGACAAAGAAAGGGAGAAAGAGAGAGAAAAGGAGGGAGTGGCCACCGAGGAAGGAAGGAAGTGCTGGGCAGCTGAGGAAAAGCTGTTTGGAGTTATCAAAGTGTAAAAATGGCTTCCCCGCCCTCTGCTTCAGCAGATTCATAACAGAAGTGGCTGCAAAGCTGTTGTAGGTGCTCTTTATTTTTTCTCTTTTCTCTGCGAGGCCAGCTTATCTGAATCCTTCAAATGTGTTCTGGCAGGAACTGAGGCAGAGAGCTGGAGTGGTGAATTTGTATTCTTACTGTCTGCTTAGGACTCTTCAAGGCTGAGAAACTCTTAGAGATAAGGAGTTAGGCCACAGGTGTTTAATTAAAACAAAACAAAGAGGGTAGTTGTGTTGAGTTTCCTCTTCAAAAGGGCAATTATGTGCTGAAAGTTTATTTCTCTTACTTTCTATTTGATAGTTCATTTTCCTGAGGTAGATTATCAGTAAGGCCACCTTTTAGTGGAATTGTAGGATTTGCTGACTGATTAGATGTGAAGTGTGAAAGGGGAGGGCAATAGTGTGCACAGTGATGTCCTTTATTTACATAGGCATCACAGGAGAGACAGCTTGGGGTGGGGGGAGGAGAAAATGGTTGTAGTTTTGGATTTACTGACTGAAATGAATGTTAGATTGCTAGTGGGCAATTGGATATCCTACTCATTCCCCAACGGCTGTGCGGTTTTGTCTCATTTGCTGCTGTATCCCAGGCTTAACCCAAAACCTGTCTTGAGGATGGTTGAATATATAAATGGATCAGGTCAGGAGCTCCTGTTAATGAACTGGAAAGAGTTAAATTTGGTAGTCCTTTTAAGGAAGATGCTTATTTGAAGCCACAGGGGTGAATGAGATCAGGTTGATTACAGCTGTACCACTAGAACTCCACTTCAAAATTGTTCTGGCCACTATACCCTCAGAATAAGTGGCATTCTCAGGGACTGTTGCTCCAAATAGCTCGTCACATCCTATAACATCTACATTTATTTTGAATAACCAGTTTTCACATAACCCAGTGTGAACTAAAATAAAATTTTAAGGCTCCCCCTCCCCAGCTAGTCAATGGACCCCCTCGTGGCCAAAGGAATATCCTAAAACTAAATTGCCTACCAAGA
>VBSM01002217.1:45143700-45176333 GCA_008086735.1 Cheirogaleus medius
AAATGTATAAAACCAAACTGTAACCCAGCCACAGAGAGTCCACTTGCTCAAGGCCTCTTGGGAGTGGCTCCAAGTAAATCTCTTTAAAATTATTTTACAGAGTTTGGCTCCCCCCGCCCCCTTGACCCCAGCATACCTAATAACCACCATTTGTTAACACATTGACTGCCACACTAGAAAAAAACATTTTTCCCTGGGACCACAGTGTTTTATTAAAACAGTCCTAATTTATTTTTTATTGTTTTCTGTGTGTGAGTTATATGCAATGCAATTCACGTTTTTAGAATTAAATTGTCAAAATTAAGTGTAACAATAAGAACCATCAACAAGTAACATTGCAGGAACCAACTGCAGCGTTTTGCTTCATGGGGCCCCAGGCTCAAAACTTGCCGGAGTTAAATACAACTCACCTGGCAGTCAACGTCTTTATGGCTGTATACTAATGCCTGTTCAACTGATATTAACTAGGATGGGACAGGGCTGACCTCATCTGTCCTCCCTTCAGTGTGTAGTCAGCTCTTCATTACCTCACTTTCTCTTCCACCTCCCCCGCTCAAGTGCAGTAGCATCAGCCTAGCTTACAGCAACCCCAAACTCCTGGGCTCAAGCGATCCTCCTGCCTCAGCCTCCCAAGTAGCTGAGACTACAGGCGGGCGCCACGATGCCCGGCTAATTTTTCTATTCTTAGTAGAGACGGGGTCTTGCTCTTGTTCAGGCTGGTCTCCAACTCCTCAGCTCAAGCGATCCTCCTGCCTTGACCTCCCAGAGCGCTACGATTACAAGCGTGAGCCACCGCGCCGGGCCTATGACCTCACGTTTTAGGACCCCAAGCCCCGAAGGATTATTTGGGGATGTCTCTCCGAGTCCCCAAGACTTGGCCCCAGAACGGCGTCAAGTGCAGGCGGCGGTGCAGGCAGGGGGCGGTGCTCACGCCACAGCCCTGCTGACGCCACATAGGCCGAGATCACCTCAGGCGCGTCCGGAGCAATCACAGAATGCGCCGCTGCCAATCGCGACCCCATCAGCCTCGCCCCTGGGATCCCTCCGCCCGGTCTCTCCGCCCAGGCTCTCCGCCCAGGCCCTCCGCCCGGCCCCTCTGACGCTGTGTCCTGGCGCCCCGCGATTCTCAGGGCGTGATCGCTGGCCATGTTCTCTGCCAGCTCGGCATCACTTGTGCCACAGGCGCAGCCAGCTCTCGCACGTCCTCTCTTTGGCGCAAGGAGACGCCCGCAGTGTAGAGCGCTATTTAAGGGGCGTGGCCAGCGGCAGTCCCCGCCCCATTCTGTGACGTACAGGGTGGCGCGTGGGAGACCCGGGAGTGGGCGGGCACTGGGTTTAGTAGTAGACCTGGGGTCCGGGGTCGCCTCTGGACACGGGTTTTCTGCTTCTCTCGGTTGGTTAATTAGGAGGAGCGGTGGCCATCTCAGCCTCTAGTGTCTCCGGCGGAGTGAAGCGGCAGCGGCGGCCGGGATGGTGTTGCTGGGCTTACTGCAGGCGGGCGGGTCGGTGCTGGGACAAGCGATGGAGAAGGTGACGGGCGGCAACCTTATGTCCATGCTGCTGGTCGCCTGCGCCTTCACCCTCAGCCTGGTCTACCTGCTCCGCCTCGCTGTCGGCCACCTAGTCCAGCTGCCGGCGGGAGCGGTACGTGCACCCCTGGGGCCCGGGCGGGGGCGCCGCGGCCAAGGGGGCAGAAGGGCTGGGGGACGGCCGCGCTCACGGTCCTGGGGCTGGTGGCTGCGACTGCGGCGCTGCTCGGCGTGGCTGTGGTGGCAGGCGCCTGGCGGGGTGGGGTGGTGACCTGGCGCCGTCAGTGCTGCCGGTGGGGCTGGTGCTCGCGGCCCTGATGTCCGCCCTGGCCGTGTGTCTGGTCTTGACCCGGGTCGTGCTTTGGGCGTTTGTGGTTGCAGTGGTGGCTGTGCAGGTGGCGGTGGCTGGATTGGCGGCCGCGGCCCTAGCTGTGACCCTGAGCGCCCTGGTGGCTGTGCTGGCTGCCGTCATGTCGTTGGGGCCTGTGGTGGAGGCTCGGATGGTGATGCTATTCGCAGCCGCGGCCCTGTCTCTTTCAGTGTGGTGTGGGCTGTTTGCAGCATTACTCAAAATGGCAATTTGTATGTATATTAAGGGGGATGTGTTCCGTTTGGTGGAGTGGGAGTGACTGGAGTGTAGTAAGGGTCTTCTGCTGGTGCTAATAAATACCAGTTTCTCCAATTAAGCGACTTTAATGACCACTAGCTTTACACCTCCCAAACATACTGGATGAATGCACACTTAACAGGGAACAAAAAGTAGCTTTTGGAAACTATCTTTTTAATTAACAATGGAATGTAGAAATTAGTGACCAAGTAGCATTTTAAATAATTTGTATTGAGCCATACCAGGTATGAGGCCAGCTATTTTTCCTACACGTGGGATTTTTGAGGAAGTGGTATTTGTCTTTGAAAAGACAAAGGTACCTTTAGTGTTTACAGATAGTTTTAATAGAGGAGTACTGTGAGGTTGTGGCGCTCTTTTCTTTTTGAGACCACTGAAGATATGAGGAGTATCATCCATTTTCATCATTGCAAGTTTGATATCCAGGAGACTTAGTGTTGTAATGTGCAGATCTCATTTTGTGGCATCTAAAGTACCTTGTATGATGAGTGCTTGAGATTTCCTGCTACAGCTGATAGACTCTTTAAAAATCAGTGGGTCTGGTCATTTGCAGTGAGAGGAGTATGAAATGTGTTGTTTACTTATAAATGAAGCTTCTTAACCATTTCCCTTCTTTACCTCAAGGTGCTATTTGTCTTTTTCTATACATCTTTTTCTATATATCTTGCCTTTTTAAGGCAAGATTCTGGGACTAAGTGGTGAAGAAACTAGATAGTGGGTCCTCTGGAGCTACGTGTTCTGTGTGGCTATTCAACCAACTGTGGATAAAAAATATTCAGGAAAAACCCAATAAAAAATAATAAAAATATTATAATACGAATAAACAATACAGTAAAACAACTATTTGCATAGAATTTACATTGTATTAGGTATTATAAGTAATCTATGATTTAAAGTATGTGGGAGGATATGTATAGGTTACATGCATATACTGTGCCATTTTATATAAGGGACTTGAGCATCCCTAGGTTTTGGTGTCTGGGGGGGGGAGTCATGGAACCAATCCCCCATGTATACTGAGGGATGACTGTAGTTTGACCATTTTGTTTTTTCATCATTAATGGTTAGAAAAGTTGCCTGGACATGAGTAATACTGGCCAGATTCTGGACAGTGTCCGTCATTTAAAATTGTAGTGCCTTTGTGTTTGTCTATAGTCATTTATCTTAAACTATGTTTTGAGTTTCTGTTCTTTTTTACGACAGTTACTCTCCTAAGATATTTGCAGTTTGACTGTTCTTAAGTTACTTTTGATGCTTCGTTTTTTGGTAACTTTTTTTAGTATTAATGGAAAATTTTATTTACTTGTTTTGTCATGAAACTAAACTGCATGAGAAACTGAGTTTCTCTTTTAAAATGAAATGAGAACTAAATTTTTTTTTTCTTGCAGAAAAGTCCACCATACATTTTCTCTCCAATTCCGTTCCTTGGGCATGCCATAGCATTTGGGAAAAGTCCAATTGAATTTCTAGAAAATGCATATGAGAAGGTACGTTTTCCAAATAATAAGAGGAAATGAAACTAGATAAGTGCTTTTTAAACTTTCTTTTAATGGCAGAACATTGAAAAAAAATTGTAATCCTTGCAGAGTGAACCTCAAGCCACCTGGAAAAAAAAAAAAGAAAGAAAAAAAAATTGTAATCTTAAGCATATCCCCCAGTATAGGAAACAAAATTGAAGCTGCTCTTTTACCTTCTGCCATGTCTTGGTGTAGTCTTTGAGACAATACTCAGGCAACCTGTGGTTGTGGCAACTATAGTTTAAAAACCACTGTTCTAAATTTTGTATTCACTGATTATAGTTAAAATTGATGTTAACTGACCTTCATTTTTCTTAACTTTGCATGGCTGGGATTTTCTTTTTTTTCTTTTTTTTTAAATTTCAGCATATTATGGGGGTACAAATATCACGGTTATGTATATTCCCCATGCCCCCCTCCCCCCTCGAGGCAGAGCCTCAAGCATAACCACACCCCATACATTGCACATCTCACTCATTATGTTTGTATATACCCATCCCCTCCTCCCCCCTCCCACCCGCATGGCTGGGATTTTCTAACCTGCTCTGTACATCTGTGACTTCACGGTCCACTTGGGTGCCCCACACGACACCATGGCCACTCAAATCTTTGCCCTTTTTCTCTGTAATGAGCTTTCTTGTACCAGTTCAACCATTTACTTCACAGTCTCACTTTGGACTTGTCAGTCTTAATTTTTTTACCTCTACAATATTAATGTAGACACCGTATTCTTAGCCTACTTTTGGTTTGCTTGTGCAACTCCTTCAGTTATAATCATTCCCTGACCTCAGTAGATCTTCCAGTCCGTTGTCCCATTTTCTTTATCCTGATCTATCAGTCTCCTTTCTTCATTTACCTTCTTTTCCACATTGGGTCCATGGTCCCTCATTTTAGTTACACTCTTGTCTATACTCTACCTTAAATTTCCCTGCCCTTGGATCTTTTCATTGTTCTCAAATGGCACAACTTCAGCCTTGAAGAGAACCAGTTATTTTATTCTTCCTTGCATCATATTCTTTCCTAATTTTATAATTGCCTACCTTGAGTACAGTTTTAATATTGCTCAACATTCCTGTTAAATCCTATGATTGGGTTACTTTTCTATTCACCACAATGATTAATTCAAACTTTCACTTTTATAAACTTCTGAATCTTTCTACCTCTCCATCAAAGCAGATGACTTTGTTTCTCCTATTTAAAGAGGGATTAAAAATTATCCAATGGGAACTCCTTCATGTTCTCAACTTCAAACATACAAACCTACTTATATTTACATAATCCTTTTTTCTTTTCTTCTTATCACAGTAATAATTATAAAATACTTTGTGCCAATACTTAGTGCTTATCTCACTGAAGCTCCACAAAAACCTTTTCAGGCTGGGTATGGTGGCTCACGCCTGTAATCCTAGCACTCTGGGAGGCCGAGGCAGGAGGATCGGAGGATCACTCAAGGTCAGGAGTTCGAGACCAGCCTGAGCAAGAGTGAGACCCCCGTCTCTACTAAAAATAGAAATTAGCTGGACAACTAAAAATAGATAGGAAAAATTAGCCAGGCATGGTGGCGCATGCCTGTAATTCCAGCTACTCAGGAGGCTGAGGCAGAAGGATTGCTTGAGCCCAGAAATTTGAGGTAGCTGTGAGCTCAGCTGATGCCTCAGCACTCTAGCCCGGGCAACAGAGTGAGACTCTGTCTCAAAAAAAAAAACAAAAAACCTTTTCAGATTTATCCATTTTATAGATGACAAAACTGATGAGAAGCAAAGAGGTTATATAATTTGTTCTTGCGCTTACTGCTAGACAGTAGCCACACCAGGATTTACACATGGTCTGATTTCTGAGCCTATGCTTTTAATAATAATAATAGAAAACAAGTCATTAAGGTACTAGATAAGCTAAGGCACTTTTCTCTGCCCTATATATATGTATATGTGTGTGTATATATATATATAAAATTAATCTTGACAGCAGATGATTGCGAAGTAGGTACCATTATTATTAGTACCATTTTATAGGTGAGGGAAACTAAAGCACAGAGAGTTAAGTTCTCTGACTATAGAAGCAAGGTCACATAGCTAAGAGGTAGAGGAACTGGGATTTGAACCCAGGCAGTCTGGCTTCAGAATCTCATGCCATAGTTTACTGTGTTCTACCACCTTGATTTTATTATACTATATTTTGCCTCCTATGGGAGGCTGACCTTTCCATTCCTCTCTTTTGTCTCAGGAACTTTATGCTATATATATATATTTTTTTTTTTTTTTGCTCAGTGTGTAGTTGACTTCTTTTTCACCTGGATCTTTCCCTTTTTCTCTGAAAAATTCTCAAGTGTCACCCATTTAAAAACTTCCTTAATTTGGCTGTGTGTATGTATGATCTAGGCACTGCCTTATGCTCAACTTTCATCTCAGCTCTCGTCCTTCCCCTCTCTCTTCCTCACCTTTAGGACCTTTGTGTATGCTTGGCTGCTAACCTAACTCCCACTCATCCTTCTGGTCTCAGCTCAGGTATCCTTTTCTATCTTAGATCTCTCTTTTATAGGGTCTCTCATCACAGAGTTGCATTGCTTGTCATACTTTCATTGCTTGTATAACATTGCATGTTATACTTGTCACATTAGCAATTTTGCATTTGTTAATGTGATTGATTAAATTGTATCTGTTCCAGTAGACTAAGCTTGGTGAATCAGAAACAGTATTTTTGTTCATGATTATATCCACAAATCCTAGTCTTCAATAATCAGAAAACTCCAAGGGAAAGCATTCAACACCTAACCAGATTAACAAAAAATAAAAAATGAAATCATTCGATGTATTTGAGATAGTGGTAAAACCGATAACCAAATAAACTAATAGTGTCTTGACCCAGCAAGTACTGTAGAAAAGGTCGTATTGTTGGGCTACTCCTGTAAATTTACTTTTAATCAAAGGAGAAAAAAATCTGTTTTCAGAGATATTTGTCACAGAATTATCTATAGTAAGTAAAAAAAAAAAAAAAAAAAAAAAAAAAAAAAAGCCTGAAACATCACCCATATGTCCAATAATGAAAGAGCAGTTAAGTAAATTAACATTGTGATATCTATGTAAAGAACAGAAATATTTTCAGTATAAACAGTGAAAAAAGCAGAATAAAAAGTTGTATTTGTACTACATTTGCAACTGGATAGATGTAATTATACATTTGGACAAAGATGGGAGCAGGGGAATATGGCAAGATGAAAAGAATTGCCTTAAAGTTTATGTATGTTTTATTTTTTCAATAATGTATTGTTTTGTGATTTAAAAAAATTAGTGCCTTAATGCTACTTTTTTTTTTCCTTTGGTAACATCACTATGGGTACTTTTCTTTCTTTAGTATGGACCTGTGTTTAGTTTTACCATGGTAGGCAAGACGTTTACTTACCTTCTGGGGAGTGATGCTGCTGCGCTGCTTTTTAATAGTAAAAATGAAGACCTGAATGCAGAAGATGTCTACAGTCGTCTGACAACACCTGTGTTTGGGAAGGGAGTTGCATATGACGTGCCTAATCCGGTAGGTGACACTGTTGTTGTGAATAAAGACAAATCTATACTTTAATAGTTATAGCTAAGGTGCGGTATTCTACATTTAAAGTGTAGAAGTAATTTATTCTTTGGTTTGAAAATATGAAGAGCCATGAGACCTTTAAAAGAAGAAAAGCCATAGATAACTGATAAGGAATTAGTATTTTGTTTTATACTTGTTGGCATGGACTAAGTGATTTTAAAGGGCTCCCTGTACAAAGAATGCAATTAATGATAACTTTGCATATTGGAATTTAATTTGAGAGAGTAATAAGAAAATCCCATTATTTCATCAAAAGGACTTCCTACCTGCCCACTCTGTCTGAAATTCTAGCATAAAAGCTATTTTGAGTTAGAGAGTGCTGACATTAGAGGTCCTCTTTTAATGCAGTGCTTCAGGTATGGGGTATGTCTGTGTGTGTGTCTTTTACCCTCAAATTCAAATATTAAAGTAAGTTGATACAGAATACAAATCAGATATTTGGCCCAACTGCTTGGTGTGGGCTCTGGCTGTGTATGTAACACACATAACCCAGTACCCTCCAGTAGCAATTAAAAGTTAAAGTTAAATGTTGGTCTGGGGATGGTGGAAGGATAGGGGTGAGGGATGAATCTCCTTAAGGCCAAAAGAAAGGGCCCTGGAAGATCCCACTGCTCAGATAGCTATTCATTTTCTCACATAGCTTATTAGACTCTTAAAATATAAATGCCCCCAAAGGGTTAAAACCATTAGTTATCTTAGTGTTACATAGTTGTAATAACCTAAATGGATCTTATGATAAAACAAACATGTGTTTTAATGCAGTATATCCTTAATTTTTTTTTTTTTTGAAGGTTTTCTTGGAACAGAAGAAAATGTTAAAAAGTGGCCTTAACATAGCCCACTTTAGACAGCATGTTTCTATAATTGAAAAGGAAACAAAGGAATACTTTCAAAGTTGGGGAGAAAGTGGGGAAAAAAGTAAGCCAAACATTTTATATTTGTCCCATTCCTACTTTTCTGTGAATAGAAATCTAAAGTATGTATGTGTGTAGTCTATTTGAAAGAAACTACAATGTATGTTAAACTACCTTGGATTTAATGGGAGGGACATGTTATTACTGTGGGGTTGTAACTGAGAATCCAGTCTTTATACTGGACTGCAGTCAGTATTGTCTTCAGAGGCAATTGCTGTGCCCATAGTCGGAAGCATCATCTGCCCACAGGGCAGCAGGTCACCACATTCTGGGTCTGGTCTTTAGCTTTTATTAAAGGTCAGAAACTATTTTTAGTATACCTAAAGTTGGTATGATATATTTTCTAACCATACAAGAAGCTGATGTGTATATTGGAATGCCAGTTTAATAAATACATGTGAGATATATAATTGTAGCACCAAGAAGACCAGAATATTTGCCGATCTCTTTATGGGGAAATCTAATTGGAAAGCCAAATGATTGGAAGTTCATTTGGTAAATGTGGAAATGTGGAACAGGGAATTGATTAGATAATTTTTATGACTTAAGTGTCATCAATATGTGCATGCCTGATGAATCTGTCTGTAGTATGGGGGTATACCAACTAGTGAGATTAGTAACAGTTTTCTTTTATATATGGCCAATACTTCAATTTTAGTCCTGATCATCCTACTTTTGACCTGGGGAATAATCTAGTCTTCAGTCTTTGGACTGCTGTTCCTTGGGAAGTGCCTCATTATTGTCCTAATATGTGTTATAAATATATTTTGCTGCTTTTATTATATTGTGACCTGGAAATCAGATAACCACATTTATTTTTATCTTCATTTTATCTTTTCACAATGATGAAGAGCTCATGAGTGAGGTTTAAAGATGCCTTTGTGGCATCTGTTTTGGCTATCCATAGGGGCAGGGTACCTCCCATAATTTGGCCTATCACCTTTCTTCATGTTGTGCATAGCCACATATCTATCTATAGACTTTTTTTGATGATGTGAATAGAATCTTGTTTGTTCTTGAGTTTTTATTCTCAGTTTTCCTTCACAATACCTTTATATTGTCAAGAAAACAGAATATTTCAAAAGACTTTTTGGAAGTAGTAATGGGAATGATCTTTTTCCCCCCTAGATTTGTTTGAAGCTCTTTCTGAGCTCATAATTTTAACAGCTAGCCATTGTTTACATGGAAAGGAAATCAGAAGTCAACTCAATGAGAAGGTGGCACAGCTGTATGCAGATTTGGATGGCGGTTTTAGCCATGCAGCCTGGCTGTTACCAGGTTGGCTGCCTTTGCCTAGTTTCAGGTATGGATAAAGAAGACATTACACTTGGTTATGTACCTTTGTATAATTACTGTAGTGTCAGTATGCTTTGCTTTAACAAAGATAAAACTTAAACAGGTAAAACATACAAATTAGGGGAGATTCTGAATCACTATTCTTCTATAAGAATTCAAGACAGATTTTTTTTTATAGTGAGCTCATTTAAGTAAGTTTCAGCTTATTAAGAAGGTGATTTGTTGTCTGTTTAGTATTTTGAAGCCTGCCTATCTCACATGTTCCTGGTACTCAGGAAAGTCTCTGAACCTAAAAGTAATATAGCCCTCCCCCAAGCACTTATTTGAAAGTCTTTGATGGCTTTATAGTGTATTGTGAAATTTCTTTTGAATATTTGTGCCTTTACTTAATTTTCTGTGTATCACCATGCCAGCTGTCTTGTGATTTCCTTAATGGCAGAACTGTCTCTGATACAAAAAAATATAGCTCTTAGGACTTAATGTTTAGCTTAGTGTCTTGCATATTAGGTTTTCTGTATCTTTGTTGATTCATTTCTGTGTTTAGGTGAGAGATGGGGAAGAGTTAATCTGGCACTTCCTTTTCCTTCTATTTCCGACCACTCTATCTATTTACAGCATAAAAGAGGGATGGGAGTAAAGGGGAGAGCCAGGAGAGGTTCTCTAAAGTTCTCTGGAACTCATTACCTTATATTTGTAAGGAGCTTTGCAGTTTCAAAATATTTTTATATATGTTATGTTAGAACACCCAGCATAATCCTTGGCCCATATTGGGTTCTCCATAAATGTGCATCGAGCCTATTTCCACCTCTCCTGTCTCCTGGATGAAGTCAGAATTCTTAAGTTTGGTATGATAGGCCCTTCCCACTCTAGCCCAGCCTTTCTCTGTTTCACTCATACCAACTGGTTTAACCAGATTATTCCATACACTTTCTTAAACAGGCCTTATGTTTTCCTGGCTGTGCTGTATTCATACTGTTAAGCTTCAAAGTCTTCTTCCCTTCTGTACATATGATCTCAGTTGATCCTCAGTAACAGTCTTGTAAGTGAAGCAGGGCAGGAGTTTTTATTATAAGGCTTGGTTTAAGAGAGGGGGCTTGGAAGTCAGATTGTCTGGTTTTAGATTCCAGCTCCAATGCTCTTTGGCTGTGTGATCTTATGCAGGTAGCTATAAATTGAGGATAATAGTATCTACCTTACAGACAGATAAAGTGGGTAACTCATGAAAAACACAACATAGTACCTGCTACATAGCACCCTATTTAAAGGTAAAATTTTAGGAGTTGAAGCTTGTTTTCTGATTCTACTAGTATTTTTGCCCCCTGCAAAACTGTTGTATTAGAAAATAAAAAGTAGGATCAAATCCTGTAGAAGAACCAGAGTGACTGTTCTGCTTCAAGACTTGATTGGTGTTAAAATTGTAATTTCATGTTAATTTAAAAGAGTATTATGTGGCCGGGCGCGGTGGCTCACGCCTGTAATCCTAGCTCTCTGGGAGGCCGAGGTGGGCGGATCGTTTGAGCTCAGGAGTTCGAAACCAGCCTGAGCAAGAGCGAGACCCCATCTCTACTAAAAAAAAATAGAAAGAAATTAATTGGCCAACTAAAATATAGAAAAAATTAGCCGGGCATGGTGGCGCATGCCTGTAGTCCCAGCTACTGGGGAGGCTGAGGCAGAAGGATCGCCTGAGCCCAGGAGTTTGAGGTTGCTGTGAGCGAGGCTGATGCCACGGCACTCTAGCCCAGGGAACAGAGTGAGACTCTGTCTCCAAAAAAAAAAGAGTATTATACTTTCTGTTGAACTGGAAAATGCTTCTAAAGGAATTTCTTGCTTATTTTAGGCCTTTAGTTTGAACACAGGCAATGTGTTAAGAATCTAGGCGATATATATATATTTAAACACATTTCTTTTCCTTAAAGGCTGTGAAAATTTTCAATGATGTAAGGTTTTCATTACTACTTATTTTTTCTTGGTTCTGAGTTTTTGTCAGTTATTTTAGAGTCATTCAAGTTTATTAAATAAGGTTACTTTAAGCTAGGTCCTGGTTTTAAAAATGAATTTAATCCTAGAAAGTATTGCTTTATTTTAAAAAATCATTTTTGAATTATAGACGCAGGGACAGAGCTCATCGAGAAATCAAGAATATTTTCTATAAGGCAATCCAGAAACGCAGACAGTCAGAAGAAAAAGTTGATGACATTCTTCAAACTTTACTAGAGTCTACATACAAGTAAGAGTTGTTTAGATCACATATTAAGCTGAAGTAGGAAATTATATATTAAAACATAGTTAAATAATATTTCTAGTTAAAAATAATGATGCTGGCAAAAGAAGTTGGTAGCTATGATTCTTGGACTTTTAAAATTGTTGAGACATAAATTACTGGGATCTCACACTTTATTAGAATTCCAGTGACTGGGCATGGTAAACGTTTGCTAATAAACTGTAATGAAGTCTTTTGTAATCAAAATCCTGTTTGCTACTGGTCTGTCTCCTTTGTAAGGTGGGGTGGAGAAACCTCTGACTTGTGATAGGCAAATGCAAGAGACTATTATACCTGAAAAATGTATTCATTATGGCACTTTATTTAAAAGTTGAGGCATGAAATGCGTCTGCCAAAGTGTTAAATTTGTGTGTGTGGTTCATTCCACAGGGATGGGCGTCCTTTGTCAGATGATGAAGTAGCAGGGATGCTTATTGGACTGCTCTTGGCAGGGCAGCATACATCCTCGACTACTAGTGCCTGGATGGGCTTCTTTTTGGCCAGAAACAAAACACTTCAAGAAAAATGTTATTTAGAACAGAAAACAGTCTGCGGAGAGGATCTGCCTCCTTTAACTTTCGACCAGGTTCGTTGGATTTTTCAGTTTCATCACTGCCTTATAACTTTGGGTATCTGCGGTTAATTTTTAAAAGGGACAATTTGAGGTTTTTTATATATCTTAAATTGATTATCTTTATTTTCAGATTATTCCCCATAACCTTGCATAAAATATCCTAATGATACTGCTTCTTACCATTAAACTATCAGATATGTTTTGAGTTGATACCTTAGAGATCCTTGGGGTTGTTTCTTTGGTACGTACTTCTCCGCTTCAAAGTCTGGCTTCTTTGGATAGAGGATATTATGTGTGTGTTATGAAGCATAGAAGCCTCTGAATTACTTAGAATTTTACATGTCCAGAATGGCCTGGGCATTAGTAGAGACTTTCAAAAGTGGTAGTGGTAGTTAATGGGGATTTTAGAAATTCATAAACACTACACTCGGCTTGCTGGGTGGAAAAGAAGAGAGAAGGATGCACTGTACAACCTGAGATTCTATGTTGGAAGTAAACTCTGGTTATATTCTCTTCCTGTTATCTTGTGTGTTCTTTCGTCCTTTATTAATATGGTGTATTACAGTGATTTTTCCAGATGTTAATTGTATTCCTGGGATAAATCCTGCTTTATTATGGTGCTGTATTTTTATATGCTGCTAGATCAAGTTTGCTAGTATTTTGTTGAGGACTTTTGCACTTATATTCATAAAGGATATTGATCTGTAGTTTTATTGTGATGTCTTGGACCTGTTTTGGTATCAAGGTCATACTTATTTCATAGAATAAGTTTGAATGTGTTTCCTTTCTCTTCTATTTTTTGGAAGAGTTTGTGAATGGTTGGTATTAATCCTTTTTTAACATGTTTGGCAGAATTTACCAGTGAAGCCATGTGTGTCTGTGCTTTCCTTTGTGGGAAGTTTTTTGATTACTAATACAGCTTATTTGTTTTAGGTCTATTCAGATGTTCCATTTCTTATGTCAGTTTCAGTAGTTTGTGTTTTTATAGGAATTTGTCCATTTCATCTAGGTTACCTAGTTTGTTGGCATAAAGTTATTCTTTTTAATCCTTTTTATTTCTGTAAGATCGGTAGTGATGTCCTCTCTTTCATTTCTGATTTTAGTAACCTTTTATATCATAGCTTAATTGATATATAATTCACATACTATAAAATATATCCCTTTACAGTATATAATTTAGTGGTTGTTAGTATATTCAGAGTTGGGAAACCATCATCACAATTTAATTGTAGAACATTTACAGCACTTCCAAAAGACAGCCAGTACCTATTAGCAGTCATGTTCCATTCCCCTTGACTCCTGCCTCTGGCTAGCAGTAATTTACTTTTTGTCTCAGTGGGTATGCATATTTTGGACATTTCATATAAATGGAATCATAGAATATGTGGACTTTTGTGACTAGCTTTTTTCACTTATGTTATCAGGATTCGTGCATGTTGTAGTATGTATTAGTACTTCATTCCTTGTTATTGCTAGTAATATTCCATTATATGGATATAATGCATTTTGTTTGTCCATTCATCAGTTGATGGATATTTGAGTTGTTTCTACCTTTTGGCTATCATGAATAATGCTGCTCTAAACATTCGTGTACTGATTTTGTGTGGATATATGTTTTCAATTTGGGGGGTACATACTTAGAAGTAGAATTACTGAGTGATATAGTAACTTTGAGGAACTGCCAGAGTGTTTTCCAAAGTGGTTGCACAACTTTCCAATTCCACAAACAGTGTATGAAGGTTCTGGTTTCTCCACATCCTCACCAAACTTGTTATCTGACTTTTTGATTATAATGGGTATGAAGTGCTATTTCATTTTGGTTTTGCATTTCCCTGATGACTAATGATGTTGAGTGTCTTATAATGTGCTTTTTTTTTTTTTTCAATTGCTGTTTATTTCCACATGTTGCCTAAGTGCTCTGCACTGAATTTGGGTTAGACATGCTTATCTTATATTATGGGATAAAGGTAGTAAACAATGACAATGCTTTAAAGGAGGCAGGGGCACTTTTATACTTATTGTCATTATTTGAAAGATGTCAGGCTGTATGAGGAACTTACTTGTTTAGAGACTTTTAGGAGACAGGGCATCGTTCCATGGGTTCTTTTGTTTCAATCAATGCCTACTATCGAGGGCCTAATTGATAGCATACTCCGGATGCTTTCACTTGGTAAACGACAAGTAATACAGTAAAACCCAAAAGTCATTTCCTCACTTGCCAGGCCTAGGAAAAGAAAACTTGCGTTCTCCCTCCAGACGTACAAAGGTAGACAACCCAGTTGCCGTCACACAGAAAAATTAACCCAGGTCACTCTCCAGACCACCACTGCCATCTGCCCCTAATGTGCTCTTTTGACTTTGGTATGTCTTCTTTGGAGAAATATCTTCTCAGATCCTCTTTCTGTTTTAAATGTGGGTTATTTACCTTTTTATTGTTGAGTTGTAAGAGTTCCTGTATTTTTTTCTTGATGTACTTTTGTTGTCTAAGAAACCATTGCCTAAATGTATGAAGATTTACTCCTGTGTTTTCTTCACAGTGTTTTATAGTTTCATCTCTTACATTTAAGTCTTTGATCCATTTTGAGTTAATTTTTGTGTATCATGTAAGATCTTCATTCTTTGGCATGTGGTTATGTGGTGGTCCCAGCACTGTTTGTTGAAAAGACTATTCTTTCCACATTGAATTGTCTTGTCAAACACCTATCATAGCCAGACATGGTGGCACATGCCTGCAGTCTTAGCTATTTGGGAGGCTAAGGTGGGAGGATTGCTTTAGCCCAGGAGTTCAAGTCCAGCCTGGGCAATATAGCAAGACACTGTCTCTTGAAAAAAAAAAGGAAATCTGTTATCTATAAAGTTAAGGCTTTACTTGTGGACTCTTAATTCTATTCCATTGATCTCTATATGTTTATTCTGATGCCATTACTGTAGTTTTATATTAACTTTTGAATTTGGGAGTGTAAGTCATCTAACTTTGTCTTTTTCAAGGCTGTTTTAGCTATCCTTAGTCCCTTTAATTTCCATATGAATTTTAGGGTCAGCTTGTCAATTTATGTAGCTGAGATTTGGATAATGATTGCATTGTATCAGTGTATCAGTTTGGGAACATTGCCATCTTAACAATTTTAGTCTTTAGATCTGTGAACACAGGATGTCTTTCCATTCTTTTAGGTCTTCTTTAATTTCTTTCTACAATGTTTTATAGTTTTCAGTGAACAAGGCTCATACTTCTCTTGTGAAATACATTATTAAGTATTTTATTATTTTTGGTGTTATTCTTTCTTTTGCCAGTTCATATCTGCTGTTGATCCCCTCTAGTGAATTTTTCATTTCAGTTTTTATACTTTTCAATTCCAGAATTTCTATTTGGTTCTTTAAAAAAAAAATCTATTAATATTTTTTAGTGAGGCATTGTTTTATACTTTAATTCTTTAGGCTTAGTTTACTTCTTTGAACTTATTTATAATAGCTAATTTAAATTCTTTATCTAGAAAGTCCAGTGTCTGGGCTTCCTCAGAGACAGGGACAGTTTCTATTAAATTTCTTTTTTACTATGTACTGGCCATACTTTCCTTTTTTGTCTCTTTTTTTTAAATAGTTTTTTTTGTTGAAAACTGTATATTTAAATTGTGGTAACTCATCAGATTCCCCCCTCCTTGGTTTTGTTATTGCTGTTTTGTTGTTGTTGCTGGTGTTTTGTTGTTGCTACTGCTGCTTGTTTAGTGCTGTTCCTGGATTAATTATATAAAGTCTGTATTCTTTGTCTGGTGAGGTCACTGAAGTCTTTGTTTGTTTACTTTAGTGGCCATCTAATATTTGGATAGAGATTTCTTGAAGTGCCTCAAACAGTAAGTCTCCCAGGGCTCACTCTGTGTGTGTGTGTGTGTGTGTGTGTGTGTGTTAGGGCATGTTATCAACATTCCAACAGGCAGTTATAACTCTGTGAGGGCCTTCACTTCCTGTGTATGCAGGTCAGCCTGAGATGAGAGATTAGAGTCCTCTCAGATCTTACCTGGGTATATGCATAGTTCTGAACATGTGTGTGGCTTTCAAGATTCCCTTATGTTAGAACTTTTCAAAGTCTCCTGTGGACATCTCATTCCGTAGTTTTTCCTTTTAAACTTTTTGTTCTGTCTCTTAATAGCTCCAATTGATTATCACCACCTCAAGTACTATAATGGTAAACAATTTCTGCTGATTGTTTTTGACAAATTTGTTTTGGCTCCTCTAGTAGTTTAGGCTGCTGGTTTTCACAGGTACTGTAGTTGCTATGCTGTTGATTTCCAGGGCTACCATGGATCTGGGGAGAGGAGGATGAGAGTAGTACATGTTACACTACCACAAAGCTTGCTGTTCTCTCCAAGATTCAGGTTTCTTTTTCTTGAATTAACTCTCCTTAGATTGTTGCAAGCCTTTGGTTAATTTTCCAGAGTTTTGAAAAAGTTGACAATTGAGATTTTTGTTAATGTTCTTATTTTTTGGAGGAGTGAATTTTTATAGGTCCTTATTATGCCTTCTTCAGAATGATCACCTCTCTTATTATCTTGCCCTCCTTTTCCCCCTACTGACCATGGACAGTGATAGAGCATGATAATAATACTCTAAACCAGTTCTCTGCACTTCCACCTAGAATGCAAGCTATCCTGTACTAAACCAAGAGGTTAAGATAATGTTTTATACTGTTTATATATGTTAAATATTTGTAAAAATCAGGAAATGCTTTTTCTTTTTAGCTGAAGGATCTAAATTTACTTGATCGCTGTATAAAAGAAACATTAAGACTTAGACCTCCTATAATGACCATGATGAGAATGGCCAAAACTCCTCAGGTAAGTCTCTTGGCTAGATCTTCCCCTGTATGCCCCCAGTTTTTATTTATCAAAAAGAGAGAATAGCATCAAATAAAATTTAAAGAAGTAGAATAATCATCACTTCTACATCATTTTCAATTTTATATGTTCTAAATATATGAATATTTTTACATAAGTGCAGAGAGTATACAGTCATAAATTGTTGCCAGTCAATCTGTAATGCTCTGCATTTTAATTTAACAATTGGGGTTTTAAAAATAGAAGTGTATTTTTTCATTGGTTTTAAAACTGTTTTGCTATAAAAAAATTTTAGTGTAAAGTATATAAATCGGACAGTGAAAGGTTCCCTGAAATTCCACCGCTAACTCTGAGGCATTATGAGTTTGTGTACTCTATACTTCCAACCCAATGTTGGCTCACTTGAGTTAAATCATCATCTTGAGTAAAATCATCTTGAGTGCAAATAAATTTTAGTTGGCCTATCATCTAGCCAGTTTTTAAATATATATACATATGGTCCTTGACTTATGATGGTTCAACTTATTTTTAAACTTTATGATGGGTTTATTGGGATATAACCTTATTGTAAATCATGGAGCATTGTCAGTGTCATGTATATTAATGCTTTATGATACAATGATCTGATTGTTTGGTAGCACATTTTAAAATTCTCTAATGAAATATGTTGCTTTCGTTTATAGACTGTGGCAGGATATACGATTCCTCCAGGACATCAGGTGTGTGTTTCTCCTACTGTCAATCATAGACTTAAAGACTCATGGGTAGAACGTCTGGACTTTAATCCTGATCGCTACTTACAGGATAACCCAGCATCAGGAGAGAAGTTTGCCTATGTGCCATTTGGAGCTGGTAAGATGATTGTATTTCAGAATTGAAACATTCTGACAATATATTTGTCCCTCTTAAAATAATCCACGTGAATTTTATTTATAGATATCTCTCCCTTTCCTCATAGGGACATTCCTACAAAGTTTTACAGGAGTAGAATCTTTTTAAGTTGGAAAAAAATATTTCATTTGTACTAAATGGAATTGTTCTGTGAATCCTTACATAGTGCTCTATTACCTTCTAACGTATCTAGTTTTATTAGGCCTAATTTTTATAGTCCACCCTTGTTTTCCCCTATAATAGTATTTAAAGCTTTTGTCAGTTCTGTTTTAAAGAAAGATTGGAGTTAGCACACCACATTCAGGGAATTCTTTCAGGCTAGCTATAATAACAGATTACCAGCATTTCAGAAAGGAGCAAAGGTAGCCTTTTAAAATTAAGGCTTTTCTGGATTGTTAGTCGACATTTTAGCTCTCTGTGAATATCCTTATGATAAAATGGTCTTTAAATGTGGGCAGGATGTGTGTAGGTTTGCAAACTTCATTTTCAAGAACATACTAAAATAATTTAGGCAGACCCTTGTTTCTCCAGTAATTTCTGTTCATTAGTACTCTGTACAGGTTAAACTATATTCTATGACTTCTTATTTAGTCTTTCCAAAGAGATCATTTAAGTAAGAGATGACTTGTCCTTGGTCACTTTTTCCACATATAAAGGAAAGTATAAAGTCCTTTGGGAACTTCAGATCTTAACTTTGTTTAATAAATAAATGTAATACTGTGGTATATAGCATAATATATAAAAGAATCATAGATTGTTAACATTTGGAAGGGCATTAGTTCTGTAGGCCAAACTCTACCCCAAAGAGGAATAATTTCTAAACTGGTAAATTATCGGGCTTCCACTTGAACTTTACAGATAATGGGTTGCGGGTTGCTCAGTTACCTTATGTGACAACTCATTCCATTTTTGGACAGCTGTCAATTTTTAGAACCTTATATTAAAGTTCAAGTCTTTCATTTTAAACATCCCATTTATAGGTCTCAGTTGTGGTCTCTGAAGTTACATTGTATGAAATATTTAGATGCAGATATAATATCTCCAATCTTTTTTCAATCATTGTGTTGGTTTCCAGGGCTTCCATAACTAATTACCACAACCTCAGTGGCTTAAAACAACACACATTTATTTTCTCAGGTTTGGAGGCTGGAAGTCTGAAATCAAGGTATTGGCAGGACCATGCTCCTTCTGAAGGCTCTGGGAGAATCCTTCCTTGTCTCTTCCTAGCTTCTAGTGGCTCTTGGCAATCCTTGGCTTGTAGCTGCATCACTCCAATCAGTGCCTCTGTCTTCACAGGCTTTCTTCCTTGTGGTGTCTGTGTCTTCATATGGCCTTCTTATAAGGAACACTAGTCAATGGTTCTAGGGTCCACTCTAACTCTGAGAATTCATCTTAATTAGTTACATATACAAAGATCCTGTTTCCAAATAAGGTCACATTCTGAGGTTCTGGATGGACTGGAATTTTGGGGGGTTGGGAGGCATACAATTATGCTAAATATCTTGTTAAATATGTTAAGTATCTCTGATTTCTTTAACCATTCTTTTACTTGTAATTTGCTGTTTAATTTGTTTCTGCAGATAGCATGTAGTAATATTACATTTTGTGAATCAGGATTTATCTATTCATCTGTTGATTCTGTTAGGATACTTCTAGGTTGTTGCTATTAAAAATAATCCTTTAACAATTTTTCCTCTAAGCCAAGCTTCTCCTTAGTTGTTATATTTGAATATGGACATTTGTAAATGCCCTTCTTAAATCTAGCTCCTAGAAATAACTGCAGTTACGGGCCAAGCAAGTACTGTGCTAACTCATTATCAGTTTAGGTTTTTTCTTTTGATGTAAGATTTTACAATGAAATGCTCAAATCTTAAGCTAATGTTCATTGAGTTTTGACAAATGAATAATCTTAAATTAGACTGAACTATCAATTTTTAAAATGTTATTTCTGGTCATGTCTAAAAATCTTTGTCTAGACCAAGTTATGAATATATTCTCTTCTCCTCTACTAAAACTTAATTATTTTAACATTTATGGTTTATGTCCCATCTTGAATTAATTTTTGAGTATGGTGTCAGGAATTGAATTTCATTCTTTCCCCCATGTAGTATCTAGTTATTCCAACATCATATGTTGAAAAGACTTTCTTTTCCTCATTGGCTTCCTTTAAGCACCTTTGTTGATAATCAAATAAGCATAGAAATATTTCTGGGCTTTCTGCTCTGTTCTGTTGATCTATTGTTGATTCTCATCCAGTACCATACTGTTTTGGTTGCTGTACTTTTAGCCTTGAAGTCAGACTTGAAGTTACTCCAACTTGGTTCTTTGCTTTGGAGATCCTAGGTCCTTTACGTTTCCATATGCGTTTTAGAATCAGCTTGTCAGTTTCTACATGTGTATGACCTTTTAAATTTTGATCTCAATATAAATGTTATTTTGGGTTTATTAAATCCCTTTTTCTTCCATAAACATTTATAATGGCATTTGAAGTTTTGATTGGAAGGTTCTCATCTTGACTTTTAACTAGGTCTCTCCTGGAACAGAAACTAAAAATACTCTATTACATTCTCAAACTAGATTACCATCTTATGACTCAAATGTTCCATAGATTTAACCCACATAGATATTAAAACTCAAAAAATATAATTGGGAAAGTCAGTATATGATTAGCCAAGTGCAGTATTCCTAAAAACTGACACTGAAAATCTGCTGGGATTTTTAGTTATTTACATTCTTGTTTTATGTGAAAATAATATATCATCTTTTTTTTATACTATCTGCACATCTGTTTATCTGGAATGTAGACAGACAAATGTTAAACTAATCCTTATGCAGTTTTTTTTTTTTTTAATTACAGGGCGTCACCGTTGTATTGGGGAAAATTTTGCATATGTTCAAATTAAGACAATTTGGTCCACTATGATTCGTCTATATGAATTTGATCTCATTGATGGATATTTTCCTGCTGTGAATTATACAACTATGATTCACACCCCTGAAAATCCAGTTATCCGTTACAAACGAAGATCACAATGAAAAAGGCTGCAAGGAACCAATGATACATCACTGTAAGCTGCAAAAGCACTGAAAGAGAATGGAGTTTGTGAAATAACTATGATACAATGTACTTTTTATTAATTCTAAAAGCCAGTTTAACTTATGGTTTTAATGTTTTATTAACTGAATGGTTCTATCAAATCTAATGGCATTTGAAACATTTTCTAATAGTTTTGATACTCACTATACATATGTGCTTTAAGGAAGTTCATTAGTAAAAAAAAAATATTCAGGGGATCTAGGTAATTGGCAGATCCTCAATAATATAATTTCCAGGTAGTAAATTTAAGAGCATACATGGCTCTTGGCAAGTAAATTCCAGAGTATTCAAATCTTGCATTAGTTCTGCAAGGTATTAAACATTTTTTTTAAAAAGTAAAATAGTACGGTGAGATATGGAAGCCACAGGTTTTATCTGGACAATTTTTTGTGTGTGTGAGAGGATGGGAGGGTGGGAAATAAATTCACATCTAAAGCCTTGAATAAAAGGGTATACTAATTGTTTTGACAGCAGTGGAGCTATGTTTGAAAAAAATATATATCCTTTGAAATTTAACTGAAAGCACTGCCTATAGGAAATTGAGAGAGATCTAGGACCATACTTGATAATATTTCCTGAAAATAATGTAATTATTAATGCTAAAGACTGTTCATATGTCTTGATTTAATTATTAAATATTACATATTTATCAAATGGGTAAATATGTATTCTGGTTCTGCAAGGTCACATCTGTGTGAAAGTCCACAAAGTCCTTAGGAGATAATTTTATTTCTTCTCTTTGGCTCACGGTTGTTCCCTGCTTCCTTTCCAGAATCCAATTAGGGATGTTTCTGTTATTAGTTCTGTTGATTAAAATGGTTGACAAACTTTTTAAAAAAATATAAAATGTGAGATCAGGGAACTCTGGGTCCTTAAAAAAATTATAATCAGTCACGTTATATATAAAGTCTGTGTTCAGGAATCAAATTGTAACTGGGGACACAACTATATGAGATATCTATAATGTGACCATCTAGCCTCATTTTACTAGCTGAGGTCAAAATGTTTTCTTATGTATATTACAGTCCTGTTTAAAAGACTGGAAGACTCATGTTAAACTCTAATTGTAGAGGAAAAAAATCTCTGCTGTTAGACAATTTTTCACATTAAAATTTTCTTTGAGAAAAGCAGACTCTGTATTCATGGATTTTAAGGTATTTGCTATAGTGAGTAGAGTTCAGGGAATCTAGGGATTTGGGTGGGGAAAATTACATCTTTATTTGCACCAAGTTCTAATCCCAGTTTAGTATTTCATTCAGTTATGAATTCAGGCAACAAACCATTTACAGTATCCATGATTTTGTCAGTAGAAATCAGATATTTTCATGTTACATTACAAATGCTGCAGACCTCTTAAAGTATCTTTTGTTCTCATCACTACTTAGAAATTAGTAAGTAATCAGTTAATTAGTGCTACATTAGTAAGATCTAGTAACTTGCTAATCTTATTTGATGCTTTAATCTTATATATAATTTTAAAAAGTTTGGCCACGATTTCTATATAATTGGTATCCTTTTTCAATCCTATATATTTTATGTTTTTAAAAACATTATTCTGAGAAAGAATCTATAATCTCACTAGACTGGAAAGGAAACTCATAACACAAAAAAAGTTAAGAACCCGAGGTAAGGCTAGTCTGTTTAGTGTGAACAGTTTGTTTTAGACTTCAACAGATTTTTTTTTTAACCACAGACTAATTATTGAGCAGCATGAACAAATGTGATCACAGAGGCCTAATGTCATAAGGAAGGTTGATGGTCAAATAATGGGAGTGAACCCAGCTTAATCAGAGCATTTATCCATTTTTTCTTTTTTCTCCATTGTGTCCTAGAGCAGAATATTCTTGATGGCATAGCTGAAAAAGGTTTTTACCCACAGCTTCTTATTGGAATCCAGCTGCTAATATGAAAATTTAAGTATAGTTGGCCCTCCATATCTGTGGGTTCTGCATCCTCAGTCAACCAACTGCAGATTGAACATATTCTAAATTTAAAAAATACAACAAAAAATAATACAAATAAAAGGACAATACCAACTATATAGCATTTACATTGTATTAGGTATTATAAGTAACCCAGAGATGATTGAAAGTATATGGGAAGATGTGCATAGGTTATATACAAATACTACATCATTTTATAAGTGACTTGAGCATTTGCAGATTTTAATATCTGAGGGGGGTCCTGGAACCAATACCCCATGGATACCAAGGGACAACTGTAATTAGAAATTTTTAAGAACATACAACTTGCTACAATGCCTGTGTTTGTGTTGGTATAAAAATATCAAACAATAAGACAATTACCTCTGGATATAAGCATCAAATACTATTCCTCTTGCTGTTTTAGTTAAGTTACTAAGGAGGGAGGACTCCAGATAAGAAATAACTTTGGGATTTGTATTATATCTGTAAGAACTTCTCAATCTGAATTTGGCTTGGACAGCAGGAATACTGTTTATAATTCTTCTGCATTATGATTAAAATTATTTGTTAAATGATTTCTGCATCATCTTGGCCATTGATTTGTAAAAACACTATACATAGACGTAAAGTTGATACAAAGGCACATGCAAAACTTTCTTCCTCAATGGAGGGAGAGAAAACCCTAACATAATTCTAAGATTAGGACAACTTACCGAATCCCTAAGTCCTACATATTTGAGGTAAGTAATGAAATGATATGCACCAAGAACTATGGCTCAGTTAAAAATGAAGAAGGTTCAAATACAGTGTGGTGAAAATGGTGAAGTCATTTTTATTTCAGTACTTGACAAAATACCCCATAAAATTCAAAACTTCTACCATTATACAAAAATAGGTCTCTACAAGTGATATCTGTCTTCATCACCAGTAGCAAATATATTAGGCAGAAACATGTAACTTCAGTAGCCTTATAAGAAAAGTGCAGGACACCTCAAGCTACACATTCAGCAATATCATAATGCGCAAAAGTTTAATCTTTTCACCCATTTGATAAATACACAAGGTTTATAATTTAATGTTTTAAATTAGCATTCCACAAATATACATGTAATTTGATGATTACTGTGCATGAATACATGCACAATGTTTATATATACAAATTCCAGTTTTCGTGTTCTGGTGAGGGATTTGTATACAATCATAAGCTGTGTTTGTACTGGTCCCATTGAATATTCACAATACAAAAACACAAAACCATTGATTTACAAAAGGAAGTTTGTTTAAAATCACTTCAAATTAATGATATTTCAAAGGATTATCTTCTCATGCCAGCATGAAACTGAGTAGTTGAACCTATGAGAGAAAAACAGGACATTTAAATGATATCAAATTAGGTTGCTACATATATCAGACTAGTGCAGGCAAAGCAGGAGATTATCATTGTCTCTATAAAAAAAAAATGCCTTTTTTCCCTTAAAATGTCTTATTCATACTTGCACTGATTTTTATAAGATTTGAATATATATTTAAAACTCACCATTACTGGCTCCATAGCAAGGTAAGTGAGACTAATGTTAAGAGTTTCTTCAAAGTGCTGTGAAGCTGAATGTTCTATAATATATATACCTTATACATCCTGAACAATCTTTTGGTTCTTGTGAAAGTTGAATGCTCAAAGCAAAATAAGCCAAGCCAAACCAACCAATAAACCCCAGCTATGCTAATAAAAGTTTCCCATTACTACAAGTTGCTGGAGTCAAGTTATTTTTTGAATGAAGAGATAAACTACTAATTTAAAATAACCTAATATAATAGCCCATCATTTGTGGGACTAGTAGGAAAAAACAGGTCCTTAATAAAAGTAAAACATAATATAAAAGATGACTTAGAATACAATCACTTAAAATGATTCAAAGTCTCTGAATCAGGAGTGAATTGAAGGGAGATGGGGAAAATAGGTTTTCCTATAATGAACAAGAAATCCACCTCTATTATAAAGTATGAAATTTTTTTGTGTTTCTGAACAAAAATTAAAAGATCATTCTTGCAAAGTCTTTTAAATGGGATTTTTTTTGGATTATACATAAAAAGCTCAATGTAGTAGGGATAATGACTGTATTAAGTGCTTAAATCAAGTGCTTCCTCCTCCTCCTCCTCCATATCCCTGATTTGCATGCCTTACTATAAAACTTTCTAAGATGCATTACTTAGGAATATGTTCTCCAGTAAACTGTGTAGCCTTAGACTCCCTTGTACATTGGTGCTCATTGTGCATTTTGCCTAATCAATCTGCTGAATGAAGACAAACTTTTTGGGGGAAGTAGGATTCAGGGTGACAAATCATGTCTTAAAGCCTTTACAAGTCAGTTTCTCTGCTAGCTACACAGAATTTAACCTTTGGTTAACTTGATAACTCATGAACTGAACTGCAAGATTTGATCATCCTAATGATCAAATGAGTCAAGGAGTTTCAGAGAGGAGAGTTGCGGGTCTAGCACTGTGATGCTGCCAGTACGTGGTTAAACTTAAGAGTACCTGACTGTACAGTTCCAAGTCGTCTTTGCAGTGCTTCTAGCCGAGTGATGTAATCTGTCAAGGCTCTGTCAGGATCATAATTCTGAAGCTGAGAACATGCTAGGGAACCAGGATTTAAATCAGCTGGAATGCCTGGATACCTACAGGATTAAAAATAGGAACATGAATCCAAATTATCCAGAAACAATGCAAATTAGTTACCAACCTACCTCCACCTACTTCCTCCAAAAGGGAGGCCACTTGTACACTGGCTAATCAATATCCCCTATGCTTCTGAGTTCTGAGTTTGAGAAAGAAACAACTCTTCAATGATTTAAAGAAGCTACTATCATCATAACAATGCCCAGTACAATGCTTATTGCAGAGGTCCTCAACAGATGTTAGATATGTATAAAAGCATCTTGTCATGCAGACTATAGAGTTTTTCATTATGGTCAGATACTATCAATTTTAGTCAATACTTTTCCCAATATCTGGCTAACCACAGCATATACTAAATAACACTTGGTTAGTTTTTTTTCCTATACCCTTGGAAACCAGGTACAAATTCAAACTAGTTTTGATTCTGAGCCTTAGATTATTGTAAATTATATACAACTAAAGATGTCTAGCCATTTCAATGCAAAGAAGTCAAAGCCCTAACAATGTCCATCTTTCTCTATTAAATATATTTAGCTACTCCAGGCAGGTTTTCTCAAATGCTTACCTATTTTGAAATGGTAAAGGAGACCTAGGATAGTCTAGATCTGATCTTGAGCGATAGGTAGTTTGTCTTGGTTCTCCATATAGCTCAAGCCCACCAGATGAATGATAAAATGGGTCAGTCTTTTCAGCACCTAAAGTAATCCAAAACATACCTTGTAAAGAGAAAAATCCCAAGCCCTTGAAAAATTTTTACAAAACAGATAAGGTCTCAAAAGATGATTATACTGTACTATATACAGTATAATCTCCTCTTACAGTCATTTTCAATTATTCTTACTAAAGGAGAGAAACAGTACAAATTTGGCTTTCAAATGTTATTTTGTTTACCTCTGAATATGAGTATTTCTCATATCTGGAACTATGCCTCAAAAAAAATTAACTATTTAATTGGAGTATTTCTTTTTAAAAGACCTCTTGGCTATAACTAGATGAGAGGTGAGAGGTGTCTGAGTGTATGTGGCTTGTGGGAGAAGATAATGGGGATAAAAACCATTAGACTGATGTAACCAAGTCCTTTTATCACTCCACTCTACTGACGTATTGAAAAAAACTTAAAATCGTGATTTAACTTTTAATACAACATAAAACTCATTATGGTACAAATTTCAGCTGTTCATTGTAATGATATTTGAAAATAATTTGCTAAGGGTACCAATAATATTTACCCTTTCTCTGCTGTTTAGCTACTGGTAGAATAAGTAAAGGTGGTTTAATATCAATACACAGCACAGGTAATCTCTGTATCTTTGTAAGTCTTTGCTCCCAGCTTCTGACCTCATCTTTATGCCCCAAATTTTTAAGCCCTAGTTTGTTTCCACTTCTAGATGTAGAGAGAAGGAATTTTAACTGTTACCATTATTATACAACCTATTGGTATACTGAGAAACCTGTATGAATTTTGCTAAATTATGAAAATGTCAAACCATAACTCTTCCACATGATTAACAGCAACCCTGTCTTGAAGCAGGGACTTAAAAGTTGGCACAAGGAGAGTAGGCTCTGGAGCCAGACTGCCAGTGTTCAGTCCTGGTTCCATCCCTTCCCTACTGGGTAATCTGGGGCAAATGCCATGTGCTTTTCCATGCCTCAGTTTTTCATCTATAAAGTGAAAATAATAATCATACTTACATCACAGGATTGGAAGAATACATGAAAAGGGCATGGGGCCTACTGCAGACTACTCCACAAAACCAGCCATTATTACACTCTTTAATTATTCAGAAGGTATTACACTACACACACAGTAATTTTAGGGAAAATTTGCTATTTTGACTTCACCTTGATTCAGTCCAAAGCCATCCCTGTAAATGTTGATGGAACCAGAACCCGTGACTCGATGCCACCGTCGAACCAAAAATTTCATTCTAAAAAAAATTCCAAGATAAAATTTCACAGCATATCTATAACATAAAGAGTACAAAAATATATATTTCCCACAAAAATCAAGTCATACATTTTAATATGAACGCAGAACAAATTTCAAAATAATCACGATTGCCCAAACTAGGTAAATGCCCCTGGTTTGTGGCAAAATCAATTGGAACTTAAGAACAGGTTTCAAGGTCCTATTATCCTCTTCCCAAGTGGCATGAAAGGTGTCTTATATTGATTGCTAGCATCAGGTTCTGGATTTAGGGATAAATAGGGCAAAAGAGATGGAGGGCAAAAGTAGATAGGAAAAATGTAGGTGGGCAAAGAAACGGTGAGAAGTAATGAGAATTAGAGAAAAGAATGCAGAATAAAGGGCAGATGAGATAGGAAAGAACAAAAAGACCCTTACATTGGCATAAGAGTGTACTGGGAAAGCTGGAAGATGGGTGAGGCTCTTCTCGTCCCTTTGATCAGGGACAAAAAACAATACTGGTTTCGAAAGGAATGGGGGTATCAGTATCATAAACCAGCTGCAACAAGTTGCTGCCTACTGCATCTTGGCCCAAGGAGCTTTCTGGAAGGGCAGTTTTCTAATTTCTAACCAGTTTCCAGGCTCATTCTAAAGAGGGTCAAAATACAATAAATATACAAAAGAAGACAAGAAAAAAAGGGTAGCAGATGCTGCTTTCACAGAGCCGCCTCAAATTCCTCTAATCAAAAGTACTAGCTAACTCCTGTGAACTCCTATTTATTTAGTGTCTTCTAAGTTCCATGCATGTTGGTCCACTAGAAAGTGAGCTGCCTTTATGGATTTAGGCAGGGACTATGTCTTTTTCATCAGTGCACCTACCAACACTTACCCTGGTTTACCCTACACAAGGAGATGGAGGGAATGAAGGCGAGAAAGGAGGAACTGAAACCAGGGGACTACAATGTGGAATGTAGAGTAGAGGCAAGGGGAGTTGAAGGCCAACAATAAGCTAAAGCCTGAGCTCCTGTTTCAAGAGCCAGCACAGATGAGACTTGGGAGGTCACCTACTATACAAATATGGAATATAATCAGAAAAGAAAAGAGGGATGAGTAAAAGTAACTAATCCTTTTAGAGAGTCTATGAATAAAATGCATTTTCAAGTACTTTACCTTGAAATTGCAACGGATACTCTGACGGCTGACCGAAACCTCGTGAAGCCCTTTGGACGGTTGGTGATCACCTCTAGATCTGTGAAGGCCGGCTGACCCCCCATGCGGGCAAGCAGGGCCAGGGTGGCATCTTCACATTCCTGGAACCCACCCAGTAACAGCAGCAGGTATTTCTTCTGATAAATGAGAGCTTTTCGAAAACTTTCTGCCCTCAGGTATTTACCATAAATTCTCTATTTTTAAAGAAGGAAGAACATAATGAACGACATTAAGAAGGCATTCAATTGTTCTCTAGGGGAAAATAACCTAGATTTTAATAAGAAAAAAGTAGTAGTAATAGCAGTAATAGAATGGCAAGTACCCTAACACTGTTTTCTACTTTATCAGCAAGGATGAAAGTTAGGGTAAATTAACTTTAGCCTTTATACTTCAGCCTGGGCAACACAGCGAAACCCCATCTCCACAGAAAATTAAAAAATTAGCCAGGTGTTGTGGTGCATGCCTGTAGTCTCTGCTATTCTGGAGGCTGAGGCAGCGGGATCGCTTGAGCCCAGGTGTTCAAGGTCGAGGTTGCAGTGAGTTACGATCGTACTACTGCAGTCTAGCCTAGGCGACAGAGCGAGACCCTGTTTCTTTCCAAAAAAGGAGAAAAAAGTCATAAACTTATATTCACTATACAGTTGGAGTAAATATTCCAAAAGTTTTTCTTTCTTTTTGTTTTGGATTTTGTGTTGACTGATTAAGGTAGTTTTACTACAATATTCATTATCAGTCACTAGAGAGGCTATTCAGAGGGCTTATCACCTCACAGAGCATGATGCTCTTACATTGACAGCAGTACAGCTTTTGTTAGAAGTGAAAAGATAACATTCTGTTGGTCTACTAGGGAAGAAATTGTAGGAAGTGGAACCAGGAGCTCAGGGTGCTCTGTGATTATTAAAAGAGCTTAATCTGGTCCCAATTCTGGACATGCCTCTCCATAAACCTGTGACCAGCTAGAGACCTGCATTCATGACACAGACTGAATAAAGAGACCTAGAGACGCAGGCTGAGTGCCACCTAAATTTCTTTAGTCTGTTCAATTAAGGTCACTGAGAGACGAAACAAGGCAAAAAGAAAACCAGCTGTGATGTATGTTTAGATGGCAGATGTCTCCTACCTTTAAAGTGACATGTTCAGAATCGGAGCTCAGATTTTGAAGTAAAGTGTCATTTCTTAGTTCAGCTTTCAGCTTGTACACTTCAGCCTCTGCCCTTTTCAAGGATTTCTGAAGAGTTGACTTTTCTCTGTTCCATACTTCTTTTTCAGAAGCAATGATGGCTTCAATGTTGGTACCACCATTGAATGAAAACCTAGAAGACTACAAAGACCATAGCCTACTTACACGATTTTACAGAACAAAACTCTGAAAAAGTCTGAATTAAACATATTAAAGATATCCCCACAATAAATACAGAGTTTCGGCTTTCCAACTTCACCCAAGGAAAGTTCAAAGCCAATCTCAACTGATATAAAGGAATATACCCTCTTAAGTCCTCTGCTGAGTAGATTAATTTTATAACCAAAAGTCCTTGTAAGAGCCTGGCCACAGACAGGGTTTAGCAGATTTAGCAGAGATCTGAACTAAAAAAGTCAACAGATTTAATAGGTAGACCATCTGGGTCCAAATGTTGAGCTTGTGCCTGAAATAGTACACTGGAGAAGTGGACAAAAACAATCCAGTACATACATGGGTAAGGAGATTCCTACAGAAGCCACACAGATGTGTTACTATTATTTGACTTTACAGCTGTCTTATAGGTCTTCCCTAGAAGCTACCAATTTATTTTATATTAATAGCTTTTTTAAATGGAAAAAAATTTAAGTAAATTCCCAGAGTAATTTATTAGACTGAAATATGTAATTTAAAAGCATCTTTCACTTGAGTCATAAGCACAATAAGTGATAAATAACTGAAGAGAACTATTGTCATGATTCACATTTGAACATTTCTTTGCATGTGTCTGCTGTCAGTCCCTAGGCAGCTAAGTATCTGGCTTTGGAGATAAATATATCTTGGGTTGACTAAGACTTCAGTTCAGTTTTCTCATGTGCAAGGCTGCATGTGTCTTAGAAATTCTGTACATAGATAACCCAGAGTCTAATACAGAGATGGCTCCCAACAAACAGTAATTATTAGAAGTTTAGTAATCAGTAATAGCAATATTGTTGTTATCCGTACATAATTTTCCACAGATCTTAAGAATTAGATACTTGATATTTTTTACATTACCAAGGCTAAAAAGAAACTAGATGGCAGAAATGATAACTTTGAACTACTTCTAATATATGGACATGTTAAAAATAGACATACATAATCTCTACCAGCTCCTGTTGGTCGATACCACCTGATCTGTTCTTCCAGCTTCATAATCATGTTTCTTAAATCATTCTTTTCTTCAGTCAGTTGGCTGATATGTCCTGTCAGCTCAGCATTTTGTTTCAGTAGTCTTTCAGTCAATGAGCCACTTGGGGACACCAAGTTGGGCTGAAAAAATAAAATGGCTTAAGGTCACATAAACACAAATGTATGTGAACAATGCATCTAAATGTCTGAATAAGCTCTGACAGCAACACATTGCAAGAAGTGGTGCCTGAGTTGAGTTTTAAATAACAGGCAGAATTTTACCAGGCAGGAAAGAAGACAAGGAAGAGCATATTAAGCAGAAGAAACAGCATATATGAAGGAAAAAAGGCTTGAGTGAGAATGTATTGCTTTTAGGAAGCTACAAGTTACTTGGTAAGGCTAGAGCAAAGGTTGCTTCACTTTATGGATAACAGACCTAAATGTAGGCGATGGAGAGCCATGAATGGCTTTAGGCAGGAGTATGTCACAAACAAAATTTTTGTGTTAGAAGTCAAAGGCACAGGACTTAGTGACAGCTCAGATGTGCAGTTAAGAGTGAAGGAAGATGGTCTTTGGTGACTAACAACTTTCTAAACGGGCAATATCATGACCAGAAATACGGGCTTGGGGGAGAAGGGAGAAAGGAGAAAGGGAAGATGGACTTCAGTTTTGAATGTGCCTGTCAGGTTTCTAAAGGGTTACTGTGTGGTACATTTCCCTAAGGAAAGATGTCTAGTAACTAATTGAAAAGATAGGCCTGGGCCGGGCACAGTGGATCATGCCTGTAACCCTGGCACTTTGGGAGGCTGAGGCAGGAGAATCGCTTGAGGCTAGGAGTTTGAGACCAGCCGGGATACCATAAGGAGACCCTGTCTCTACAAAAAAATGAAAAAAAAATTTGCTGGGCATGGTGGTTGGGCACCTCTAGTCCCAGCTACTGGGGGCGGTGGGTGGGGGGGGGCGCACTGAGGCAGGAGGATTGCTTGAGTCCATGAGTTTGAGCTATGATTACACCACTGCACTGTAGTCTTGGAAACAGAGTGAGACCCTGTCTCAAAAAAATAAAAAAATAAAAGTATAAGCCTGGACCACAATCCACTAGAAGATAAGTTTCATAAAGGTGAGGTCTTGTCAGATTTGTTCACTGTATCCCCAGAACCTAGTACAGTTAACTTGCCACATAGTAGGTGCTCAATGTAAGTATTTGCTCAATAAATAACACGAAGTCTAGTGAGAGCTCAGACTGTGACACTGAATGAGCTTTCATAGTTAGAGGAACTGATGAAGGTGACTTATGAAACAAGCCTAAGAAATGACAGAAATCACAAAAGGCAAGGAAAAAGAGGGTTTTAAGAAGATGGAAGAGGTCAAAAGTGTTGAATACAACTGCAAATTAGTGCAGCCTTTGTGGAAAAGAATTCGGAGATACCTCAAACAGCTAGAAATAGAAATACCA
>VBSM01002217.1:45182073-45215774 GCA_008086735.1 Cheirogaleus medius
CTCCCTCCTTGGCCTCCCAGAGTGCTAGGATTACAGGTGTGAGCCACCACGCCTCGCCTAAAGGGATATGTTTAATTTATCTCATTATACCTATTTTCTCTGAAGTAATTTTAACCTGCTCCACGAATATGAGACTATGCTGTGACTTTCAAAATTCACAAAAAATGATGTTTCTAACATTAAATACAATAAAATTACTGATGACATAGACATGTGTTCTCACTAGATATGATGAAAATTAGATTTCACTAAACTCTAACGATTCCCATCTGTAGCTCAATTTAAATGGACAAACACCCCTATCAAAAAGTGAAGGGAGAAAACCTGAACAAGCATATCACAAAAGCAAAAATCCAACTAGCCAATAATCATATGAAAAAAGACTAGACTACTTCAGTAATTAGAGGAAAGTCAATTAAAACCACAATAAGAATCTAGTGCACACCCAATAGATTGACAACAGAGGTCTGACAATACCAGCTGTTGGCAAAGACACAAAGCAACAGAACTCTCATATATATTTGCCTATTTAAAACCAATTTGACGAACCTGTAATTAATATAGATTATGTTCTTAATGTTATGAGAACGAGAACAAAATGTGACTGAGGAGATGTGTTTTAACTGAATAATAACGAGAAGAAGAGACACAAAGTGAAATATTGTCAGCTATTTGTGTAACCATATAAGGCTGTCATACAACATACCTTGGCTTGGTTTATCATTCTCTTGTTCTCTTTTCAGAGTCATTTTTCTACTATTCATTTGAGCATGCAGTGCTTGAATTTCAGATAACAAACTCCTTCTATCTGCTTTCTGGAGGCATTCCATAGCTGCTCGATATTCAATACCCTAAACAAAAGAAAATAAAAAATCGAATGAAGAGAGTGGTAAAGATAATAAAATCAATCACCAAGAAATCTAAAGAGGAATGAATGGAACACACATGCTAAAATAAAAAAATTTTACATGGACAGAACTGGAGGAAATTATATTAAGTGAAACAAGGCAGGAACATAAATACTGCACATTCTCATGCTTATGTGAAAGCTAAAAAAAAAGTTATCCTGCAGAAGTAAGAAGTGGAACAGATAACACCAGAGGCTGGGAAGGGTAGGGGGAAGGAAGGGATAGGAAGTGTGTTAAAGAATACAAAATTACAGCCAGACAGGAGGAATCCTTCTAGTGTTCTATGCCACTGAAGGATTATTATAGTTAACAATAATATCTACAGCTTCAAATAGATAGGAGGATTTTGAACATTCCCAAAACAAAGAAATGATAAATGTTTGAGATGATAGATACGCTAATTACCCTGATCTGATCACTACACATTATATGTACTGAAATATCACTATACGTACCCAATGAATATGTATAATCAATTAAAAAACATAAAATTTAAAACTCAGGAAAAAAATTATTTTTCCTTTCCAAAATGTGTGAGGCTATGCTGCATACAAATGCTCCTTTACCCCTAACTACTGCATAGTGTATTTCATTAAAAGAACATTCTTTTTCATAACTACAATAAACAAAAGTAAAATTACCATTACTAAACTAGAGCTTATTCAAATTTTGCTAAATGTCCTGTAAAGCAAAAGGAAAAGCAAATTGATATTCATTAAGTCTTTCTTTATCTTTTATGACCTTTTAAATATATGAAGAGTACAGGCTAGTTATTTTATGCCCCTCAATTTAAAAAGAACTCTTTATTTTGAAATAATTTAAGCCAAAGTTCCTGTGTACCTTTTAGGCAGGTTTTCCCAATGATAACATCTTACATAGCCATAGTACATTATCAAAACTAGGAAACTGACATTGGTAAAATATTTGTTAAACTACAGGGCTTATTTATATTTATTTAGTTTTTATACGCACTCATTCTTTTCTTGATGTATAGTACAATGAAATTTTATCACATGTACAGGTTCATATAACCACCATCACAAATCAGGGTACAGATTGTTTCACTACCACAAAAAAATTCCTTTGTAATCACACCTTCTCACTAACCCTAAACTCTAACAACCAATGATCTGTTCTATCGAGCCACAATTTTGTCATTTCAAGAGTGTTATATAACATACAAGCTGTTGTGGGTATAAATATTACACTTTGTTCCTTTTTAATTGTTGACCAGTATTTCATTGTATAGATGTAGCGCTGTTTGTTTACCCATTCACCTGTCAAAGGACATTTCGGTTGTCTGTAGTTTTTGGTTATTTAATATAAAACTGCTATGATATTTGTGTATAGATTTTTATAGAGACATAAGTCTTCATTTCTGTCTGATTAAATATCTATTAGTGTGACTGCTAGCTTATATGGGAAGTGTTATGTTTAACTTCATAAGAAACTCCCAGATTATTTTCCAGAGTTGGCTCTCCCATTTTACATTCCTACCAGCAATGTATGAGATGCAGTTTCTCTGCATCCTCAGCACTTGGTGTTGTCACTATTTTTCAGTTTGATAGGTATGTAGTGGCCTCAATTTGTTTTGGTCTGATATTTCTCCCAGAGGAGATTCTGGTTATGCATTTAACAGAAATACCACAAAAGTGACATTATGTCCTTCTTATCAGTAATTACATGTCATCTATTTGTCCCACTACTGTTTATATTAACTCTGATTACTTGGGTTAAGGTGGTATCTGCAAGGTTTCTTCACTGCAGACTTACTGCTTTTCCCTTTCAGAGAAAATTAAAGTTTCATTTAGATACCTGTTCTTGTATTCTCTGTTCCAAACAGTTTAATAATCCAACAGCATCTCTAGTACCTAGAGCTGTCAGCTCAGTCTGAAACGCGGCTAGTAAAACACTGCGCTCCTTTAAGAAAACTTGTTGAAGGGCAAGCAGAAGTTCACCTCGCCAGTCTGAGAAGGTCTCCTGAGATTGAGAACTATCATAAAACTAGTAGAACACAAATAACAAAGGTCAGTTTTCAAATGAGCATATTTTTAAAATATACTAAACACATAGTAATCTATCAATCAAAATAAATATTAAAAGCCTAAGAGCATATATTTTCAAGTGTAAAAATATATATAGTAATTCATGTTAAAATATATAAACGATAAATTGTAAAGCACACTGTTATTGTTACAAATAATATAAAACTATTTAGATGCTTAATATTCTTTGGGTACCTCAGCTTCTCTTTGCACTTGCATTTTTGTAATTAAATCCTTAAGAGATGAAATTGTATCGAGGTAAGCTCTTCTCTCTTCTAGCCAAGATTCTGAAACCTGCTGAACAGAATGGTCCTCTCCATCAGTATAGGGAGACTCTGTGAGAGAAAGCACCTGCATCCCCTCATTATGGACAGCTCTCAGTAATCCCTAGAAACCAAAACCCAAAAGCCAGAATTATGACAACTTCTTCAAGGACTGAAATTACACACAAACAGAAATAAATTTAAAGCAAGATAGTTTTATTTAGCTATACTGATTTAGAAAATCCATTGTAGACAGAAAACTCCAGTCCAACATTACTGAATGCCTTCTTCCTGTAGAGGGGTAAACTGGTCCCAGGAGATTGTCTATGACTTTTCATAGCTCTTATCTCTAAGTTCCTTCTATACAGCTAATGTATTCTTCCTGGGCTTAATGATTCAGCATTGATTTGACCAAAAGAAATACATGGGAAATAACTTCTAATCTTTGAAACTATCATAATAATTCTGGCAAACAAAAACATCGAGAATAAGAATTATGAAGAGAAAAAATCTTCACACATAATCATTTAATATATTATGCCTTATTATCTGTGAAATATTGAAATAAAACAAAACAGATCCCAAAGCTGAGTGTGGTGGCTCATGCCTATAATCCCAGTGACTCAGGAGGCTGAGCAGGAAAATTGCTTGAGGTCTGGAGTTCAGGATCAGCTTGGGCAACATAGAGACACCTAGCCTCTAAATGAATAAAATAAAATTTAAAAACATGAAAAAAATTAGGCAGGCACAATGGCACATGCCTGTAGTCCCACCTACTTGGGAGGCTGAGGCAGGAAGATAATTTGAGCTCAAAAGTTCGAGGCTACAGTAAGTTATGATCATGCAGCCTGGGTGACAGTGAAATAGATCCCCAAGGTTCTCACAATATAACTTTTAATAAACTATTATGTTCAATATAGAAATACTGGTTAAGTTAGTAAAAGATACCTATCTTTTAGTACCTTTATTTTCTTTGGAAAGGAATCTGTTGAACTTTCACCTTCTTCTCCTTGGCCTTCTAACGCTGTGTCAAATCCCTGACTGTGTGTAAGATAAATTCCCTGACCCCAGTCTGATCCAGAATCTAAAATAAAGAAAATCATTTCCTATTAAAAAAAACAACAAAAACCAACCCCCTGACCCCAAAACAGCACTTTTTAAACAAATACTATAACCATTCCAGAAATTTATATAACTTACCACTGGAACATATTTCTCTAGTTTGGTAAGCATCGGAATGTGTTAATTCAGGAAATGAGGATCCCTAATTAGAGAAAACAAAAAAATATTTTTTTTTGCTCTAAAATAAAATCCAATGAATCATTTTGCTATTTTTAATGTTGTAATAAAAAAAGAAATCAATTAAATCTGTCATACCTTTCATAATAAATGAAACTATCCACAATTTATAACAAGTCTATATTTTTTCTTCATGGATACTGCCTTAACAGAGACATTGATGAATTAAGAAATAACAGGTTCCAAATCTACACAGGAATTTAACATATTATCTAACTCTACACAGTGGAAAGATTTAAAATTGTAATAATATTATAAGAAAGAGACTGCCTCAAGTTTTTTTTATTTTCTCTTAGGAAACATACAATCTTCCAAGTCTGAACCAGAAAGAAGTAGAAATCCTGTATACACCAATAACAAATAGTGAGATTGAATCAGTAGTAAAAAAATCTCCCAACAAAAAATAGCCCAGGACCAGATGGATTCACAGCCAAATTCTACCAGATGTACAAAGAAGAACTGGTGCCAATCCTGCTGAAACTGCTCCAAAAGACTGAAGAGGAGGGAATCCTCCCTAACTCATTCTACCAAGCCAGTATCACCCTGATACCAAAGCCAGGAAAGGATGCAACCAAAAAAACAAAAAAGAAAACTAGACTACTATCTCTGATGAATATAGATGCAAAAATCCTCAACAAAAACTAGCAAACCGAATCCAACAGTACCTCAAAAGGATAATTCAACACAATCAAGTGGGTTTCATTCTAGGAATGCAAGAATTATTCAACATATACAAGTCAATAAATGTGATTCACCACATAAACAGAACTATAATTAACCCCCCCATATGATCATCTCAATATATACATCCCTTCATGATAAAAACCTTTAAAAAACTCAGCATAGAAGGAGCATAACTCAAAATAATAAAAGCCATATATGATAAACCCATAGCCAACATTATGCTGAATGGGGAAAATTTGAAAGCATCTCCCCCTCCCAAACTGGAACAAGACAAGGGTGCTCACTTTCACTATTTCTACTCAACATAGTACTGGAAGTCCTAGCCAGAGCAATCAAGTATGAGAAAGAAATAAATGGCATTCAATTTGGAAAAGAGGAAGTCAAATTATCTCTGTTTGCTGATGATATGATCATATGCCTTAGAAAACCCTAAGGACTCCTCCAGAGACTACTAGATCTGACAAATGAATTCAGCAAAATCTCAGGTTATAAAATCAATACCATTTCTACACACCAATAATGACCAAGCTGAAAATCAAATCAAGAACTGAATCCCATTTACAATAACAAAAACAAAACAAAACCCCTAGGAATATGTTTAACCAAGGAGGTGAAAGATCTCTACGAGGAGAACTAAAAATCACTGATGAAAGGAATTGCAGAGGACACAAACAAATGGAAAAACATCCCAGGCTCATTGAAAGAATCAATATTGTTAAAATGATCAAACTTGCCAGGTGCAGTGGCTCACGCCTATAATCCTAGCACTCTGGGAGGCTGAGGTGGGTGGATCGTTTGAGCTCAGGAGTTCAAGACCAGCCTGAGCAAGAGCGAGACCTCATCTCTACCAAAAATAGAAAAAATTAGCAGGGCATGGTGGTGCATGCCTGTAGTCTCAGCTACTTGGGAGGCTGAGGCAGAAGGATCGCTTGAGTCAGGAGTTGGAGGTTGCTGTGAGCTAGGCTGACGCCACAGCACTCTAGCTAGGGCAACAGAGTGAGACTCTGTCTCAAAAAAAAAAAAAAAAAAAAAAAAAAAAAGACCAAACTGCTCAAAGCAATATACAGATGCAATGTAATCCCTATCAAAATACCAACATTGTTTTTTGCAGAATTAGAAAGAATGATTCTAAAATGCATATGGAATAATAATAATTAAAAAAGGAGCCTGAAAAGCCAAAGCAATTGTAAGAAAAAGAACAAATCTAGAGGCATCACATTACCTGACTTCAAAGTACAATATATGGCCACAGTAACCAAAACATGGCGCTAGCATAAGAACAGACACAGAGATCAATGGAACAGAATAGAGAAACCAGAAATAAAACCCATATAACTACAACCAACTGATCTTCAACAAAGGAGACAAAAACATATACCGGGGAAAGGATACCCTGTTCAATAAATGGTGCTGGTAAAATTGGATAGCTGCATGCAGAAGAATGAAACTGGATCCCTATCTGTCACCATATACAAAAATTAACTGAAGATGGATTAAAGACTTAAATGTAAGACCTGACACCACAAACATTCTAGAAGAATGGAAAAACTCTTCTGGATATGGCCCTAGAATGGCTAAAGAATTTATGACTAAGACCCCAAAAGGAAATGCAACAAAATAAAAAATAGACAAATTGTACTTAAACTAAAATGCTTCTGTACAGCAAAAGAAATAGTCAAAAGAGTAAACAGACAATCTACAGAATTGGAGAAAATATTTGTAAACTATACATTTGACAAAGGACTAATACCTAGAATCTAAAAGGAACTTGAACAACTCAGCAAGTAAAAAAATGAACCACCCCTTTATAAGGTAGGCAAATGACATGAATAGGCATTGTTCAAAAGATACACAAATGCTCAAAAAACATACAAAAAATGCTCAATATCATTAATCATCAGAGAAATGCAAATTAAAACCACAAGTAGGTAACATCTTACTCCAATTAGAATGGCCATTATTAAAAAGTGAAAAAACAATAGATGTTGGCATGGATGCAGTAAAAAGGAAACACTTAATACTGTTGATGAGAAAATAAGTAAGTACAATCTCTATGGAAATCAGTATGGAGATTTCTCCAAGAACTAAAAGTAGATCTACTATTCAATCCTGCAATCCTACTGCTGGGTATCTAGCCAAAGGAAATGAAATTATATTAAAAAGATAATGCACTTGTATTACCACAATACAACTCACAATTGCAAAGATATAGAATCAACCTAAGCGCCCATCAACTGATGAGTAAAGAAAATGTGGTGTGTGTGTATGACAAGAAAAAAACACACACACACACCACGAAGTACTACTCAGCCATAAGAAAGAATGAAATAATGTCTTTTGCAACAATTTGGATGGAACTGGAAGCCCAGACATGGGTTTAAAGAGTGGGTGGTTGGGAGGGGATGAGGGATGAAATATTACCTATGGTGTACAATGTCTATTATTCAGGTGATGGGTACACTAAAAGCCCAGACTTCACCACTATAAAACATATACATGTAATGGAATTCAACTTGCAAAACCTAAATCTATTGAATAAAAAAAAAATTGAAAAAAAACCCCACATATTAATAAAAACCAAATACCTCTTTAGTTCTCAGACACTGTATCACTGCCTTCAAGGTAGCACATTCCTCTGTCAGTAACTGAACAGCAACATAATGTTCTCTCTTTAAGGTTTCAGTTTCTGAAATATGTCTGGATTCCATATCCAAAATTTCAGCAGCATGTAGTTCTCGCATCTGCTCAATTTTTTCAGTAAACTGACTGATTATTTCAGCGACTTCTTCTGAGGAACATTCACTCTGCAAATCAATTTGGATTCCTGAATTTCTAACAGGAATTTGTGGAGTCTGATTGCTGCTATTAACCCTGAGAGTCCCCTCAGTCTGGGATGCAGAGCTTTTACCCACTTTAAGAGGAAGTGGCTCTAATATGCAGACCTTTCCATTTTCTTGTACCTCAGTCTTATCTTCTTTTTCTAAGAAGTAGGATAATTTCTCTTCTGCCTCTGTGAGTTGATCCCTAACTTGGCTTATATCTTTCTGAAGAGATGCCATACTTGTTTCTTTTACCTAAAACATAAGGAATAGAACAGTAAAGTATTTGATTAAAAATTTTCCATATTAAATGTCAAATTTAAAGGCAGGGGCAGAGTATAATTCATGATTTCATGTTCATTTTCCTCAGAATATTAGAAAAAACATTTCAGAAACATTCTCATATGTTCACATGTATGTATGGTCATAGATTACTACAGAGGTAAAATAATTTTATCAGTTTCTACTTTTGGTTCTCTTTTTTCCTGCATTAACAGACTAGAGATTAAAAGTATCCTAACAAAGATTCCCAGGAAATCCAAACAAGAAGATGCTGGTAAATAAATGTATAACAATCGAATTTTTCTTCAAATTGATAAAAGACTTTCTATGTAGCTTTTCAGTTATGGATCTGGGTTTGTTTTTATAGAAGAGAATATACTTTGACATGAAATTAAGATAGGTAGAAATAAGTGAATCAGGAGCTTTGTTACTTATCTTACCAAAAGCTCTTCTTGAAGTTTTTCTGCCTTTTTTTTATAACTGGCAAGTTCTTCTTTGGTAGCCACTGAGTCAGCTTTAAGAACCTCAAGTTCCCTCCAAAGTCCACTTTCTTTTTTGGTACTAATTAACTCAGTAGTTGTCTGAATGATAGTGGAAACATAAGAAACACATCATTTTTTAAAAATATAGGTAAGTTCAAGGCACTTATACATTCAAATAAAACTTTCTCAGGAATGACTGCCTATAGATAAAGGGGGTTACAATGATCAGTGTTCTTTCAACAAATAGGAAAACTTTTTCAGAACCATCATGTCATATTCTTGAAACAATGATTGTCTTCTTGAGAAAAGAATGAGTTTCTGGGAACAAAAGGTAAATCATGCCATTACTATGTATCCTAAACATTTATAAATTATTAATAAAAATAATTTTGGTACCATTCAAAAGTGCTTCATATTCATACCTCTTACCTCAAAAGAAACCAGGTGCAACTAAGATATTTCTTAGAAGTTATACATGGAAAGTCATATTATTATTTTAATTACTTATTACTTACAGTAATTTATAGTTCAAATAAGCTAAGAGGAAAAGGCCTAGTATATGGCATTATGGAATCGTGACATATTAATCTCCTGGTGTTTAGATAGTACCATACTTCAAATATTCAAAATTATAAATTTAGAAAGTGAGAATTAAAAAAAAAGCCCTGTTCATAGCCATCATAAGCTAAAAAATAACTGCAATTTCAGATCTTTACATAAGTATACTTAGAGAGGTAAAATACAAATTTTTACCAAAACATCCTTTTTTGGTAAAAATAAAATTTGTAAAAGCTAATGATTTGTCACCTACCCATTAATTCATTAGATACTAATGCTAATACTTTATTTTCCTCTAAAGTCTGTATTCTTTGTCAATAGTAATATATTCTGACATATTTCATTACTTAAAAGGAATAACATAATATGCACATTAGAAGGAAATTAAGGAAAAAAATCCCACACAAGTCCTAGAGGACATTTGCTAAACTTAATGTTTCTACGTTTCTTCTGACTGCTCTATTTAATGACAATGCTAACAAAATAAATGTGTTTGATGACCATGAAACAGTCTGTATCCATTATTCTAGTGACAATAATGTGACTGCACAGTGTTAAATTTGGCCTTAAGCTGTCTCTGTACCTTGAGCTCCTATGTAAGGAATTGCTACCTAACTTAGGAGTATGTAACCAAATTGAAAACCTAACTTAGGAGTATAAAAACCAGCCAATTCTTAGCCAATCACAAGCAGCCAACTGATCAGACCATGTCCAAATAAGGCAAATATTTAGCTGTAACTAATCAAGCTATTTTTGTACTTTTCTTGAGAGGTCTATAAATATCCACTGTCCACTGCTGCACAGCAGAGATTTGTGAAGCTCTTCTGGTTCTGAGTACTACCAAATTCATGAATCGTTCTTTGATCAAATAAACTCATTTAAAATTTAAAATTGCCTAAAGTTTTTCTTTTAACAACAGTATGTTTTTATTAAAAAATTGTTTTCTACAAATTGCTAAATGTAAACAGAACACTATATTTAATAAATTAGCAGTCAGTTTAAAGAATAAAGGAAGAGTTTTTTGGGGTATTTAAGTGAAAAAAATCAAATAAGAAACTAACCTTTTGAACTTCAAAATCTCCTTGAGGGTTTCTTTTTCTTTCTTTCCCTCCCAGTTTTTTCTCACTTTCCTCCAATAGCTTCTGTAGTTCTAGCACCTTCTTTTCTTTTTCCAAAGAATTTTTCTCTGCAATTTCTACTTGTTCTTTTTCTAAAATCAAACTAGTGTGCATTTCAACCATTTGGCTTTCTAATTCTGATATTCTCAAGATCAATGTTGACACATTTGACCTCATCTCATTTTCTGTTAGTTGATTTAAATTCTGTTTATTTAGTCTTTCAGGTTCTGATGAGATTGCTTGTTTATCTTGACAGAACTTTGCATATTCCTGAACTGCCTCAAGTTGGACTTGACTCACAAGAGCAGCAGCTACTTTTTCCTCAAGTATTTTTTGTAGGTTTACAATCTTCTTTCGAAGCATTTCTGTTTCAGACTGGCCTTGCTCTTGCATGTCTTTTATCTGTTGATAACACTGGATAAGTTCTAAGTCCTTTGCACTAATAGTACTCTCAAGTTGTAGCAACTTTTTTTCCAAATTACTTATGGAAACTTGGCTGTTTTCTTCAAAAGATCTGAGGTAAGTCTGATTCTCTAGGGGTTTAAGATCATCCTCAGTAAGAACTTCTAGTTTAGGTTTGTCTTTACTCGGATCATCTATAGCCATGTTAACACTTTTCTCTGGTATACTTTGGATTTTTTCCATATTTTCACGTTCTCTCTTTAAGCTGCACAATTCTTGTGTTAGTTGATTCATTTTAAAATTGGTTTCTTTAAGTACATTTTTTGTGAAGGTCATTTCTTCATTAGTATTTTCTACTTGCTTTTCCAAAGCTAGCTTTTCAGCTATAACCAAATCCAACTGATGTTTTAAACTGTCTGCTTCTTCTGGGAGAGAATTAGCATCCACTGATGTCTTCTGTCCAATATTTGCCAATTCCTGTTGAAGTTTTTCAATCACTTCATTGAGCTGCTCTATTTCTTCTTCTCTATTTTTCTTCACACATTCTTGATCACTCATCAAACATTCTATTTGGGTTTCAAGATCCCTTATTAGTGCATTTTTTTCTTCAATAACCTATTGTAAAAAGATTACATAATAAATATGTATTTCTATTTTGGAAATTTTAATTTATTTTAGGCAGGACCTTAAAGAGAGGACTACTTTTCAGACATACTACTTTACTTTAATTTCAATATAGACCAATATCTCCCCTCACCATATAAAACAAAGACCTTATTTAGAACTTCATTCAGAAAGTTATCTTAGGTATAAAGTGATTTATGCTTTTAGTAGCTGATTTCCTATTAGGAAAATAGTTGATATCTATCTATTTTTTTGAGACAAGGTCTCACACTGTTGCTTGGGCTATAGTGCGGTGGTGTGATCATAGCTCGGTACAACCTCAAACTTCTAGGTACAAGCAATCCTCCTGCCTCAGCCTCCCAAGTAGCTGCGACTACAAGTGTGCACCACCACATCCAGCTAATTTTTATATTTTTTGTAGAGATGGGGTCTCACTCTTGCTCAGGCTGGTCTTGAACTCCTATCCTCAAGCAATCCTCCCACCTCAGCCTCCTGATATCAATATATTTTAATTGAAAAGATGAAGTATTGAAATAAAGTCTTTAACTGGTTGCATTCAAAGGTAATTAACTCATATTAAACTCCTATTAAACAGAAGAATTTATAATAGGTTTGATTAGAATAATATGATAAAATCTAAGTCAAAGAGCCTCGATGAAAAACATTAAAATCCTTTGACAATATTAGGAGGAACAAAAACATACACAGATTACTAAGACTGTGTGTCTTATATAAATTAATATTAATGGTTAAAAGAGAATTAAGAGTTACTTGTTTTTAAATGTAGTGGGTAACTTAAAATTATAGCCATTTTGACCTTTAAAATTCTGGTTTATACTAATTTCAGGTATTAATAACAACCAATTTTAAATGAATATACCTTGTTATCTGTCGTAATTTTAAGTTGCTGCTGAAGGTTTGTAATTTGCTCATTTAACTGGTCAATTTCTACCTCTTTTTCCTGTATTATTTGAGCAAATTTCCCGAATAACACATGTTGGTCCTGAATAGACATAGCATCAGATTCCTTTATGGCAAATCCCAGTCTCTCCATTTCATCCTACGGACAAAAATAACCAACACAGTTGGATGGATCATTACATGTCATTTTGAGAACGTTCTCTCAATTAACTCTTACAAAAGATACAGTACATATTATGTACAAATGAAAAAAATTAGAAGAATTATATGGTTATTATAAATCAGTAATTCTTAGAATATTTTGAGAGGTCTCAACATTTTTCATTTATGATGAATTCAAATGTTTAGGTTGGGCTGAAAATAAGTTTCATGCAAATCTGTTTGCCCATTAATGTTCCTCTGTTAAGTGTTACTTAGTGGCTGGATTTAACAAATGCTTAATAAAGCTACACAGAACCAAAACTATGACTTACTTACATGCAAAAGTTTTCCCAAACTGATTACCTTAAATAATTTATTTTCTTGTTCAAGTTCTTGTAGGCGTGTAGTAGACTCCTTTTTCTGTATTTCTAATTGCATATGTAGTTGCTGAACTTCTTCATTCTTGTTTTCCAGTTCTTCTCTAAATTGTTCTAATTGTTCTTCTAAGTTTGTAATCTTTAATATCAAAATTATCAAAAGTAGGGAGAAAAAATGTTTATACAAATATTTGTCAAGAGAGAACGAAGAGCATTGTATTAGCTTTGCAAAGTACATATGCTTAAAACATGAGTCATAAGAATAAAAGAATGTGATTGTTCTAAGCCAGGTATACCTGTGTGGTTCCTAGAAATGCTCAAACTGAATACCCTTAAACTATCTTACTCAAAGCAGAGAGGAGACCTTCTAAATAAGGATAAAAGGAGCCAATTCCTACCTAAAATATCCTCTCATGAAGCAAAAAAGAGTTACAGAAGGGGAAGAGTCCACATATTAAACCTTAGTTTAAGTTAAATTAGTTGCTATCAAAAGGCTCAAAAAACTATAGAATTAAGTCAATTATTTTAGCCACCAAGTAAGATTAGGTCAATTTAGTCCACTTATATCTAATTAACCCACTGAAAGGTTTGACTGCCATGTGAGTTGTTAAGCAAAAGGAAGCAGAGGTAGAAACTAAGACCAAGAGATTCTTAGGGCTGAATTACAGAAACTTTAGAATAAGTTAATTATACAATTTTAGTTGAAAGTTAGAGAGCTCCTATGGATAGAATAGAAATTTGTTTATTCATTTCTGAGGATGGATTATCAGTAATGGTAAAGCTACTGATCACTGATGATTATACAGAGACTGAAACTAACAATGGATATTAAGAACTAGTTTTTTTTTTTTTTTAAGAGACAGGGTCTCACACTTTGTTACCCAGGCATGAGGGCAGTGGCATGATCACAGCTCACTGCAACCTCAAACACCTGGGCTCAAGTGATCCTACTCCCTCAGGCTCCTGAATAGCTGGGACTACAGGCACGTACTAATTTTTTAGTATGCCTTGCTAATTTTTTCTATTTTTTGTAGAGACGGGTCTTGCTATGCTGCTCAGGCTGGTCTCAAAACTCCTGACCTCAAGCAATAATCCCACCTTGGACTCCCAAAGTGCTAGGATTACAGACGTGAGCCACCACACACATCACCAAGAACTAGTTATTTTATATTTATAAAATTGGTTTTGATTGTGGACAGTAACAGTCATTTAGCTCACTGGTTTGTAGCTACTTAATAAATACTGAATGAATGAATTTCTAAATGTGTATTTACCTGATGATAAAAAAACAACCCAAGATGCAAGAGCAGCATTTAGTGGCAGCTGGCTCAGAAGGCAGCCTATAAATCATTTAGTGCCTTAGAAGCTGAAAGAGGGCAGATGCTGATTACACACTGACATATTACATAATTAGAATCATATTATAGCACTGAAAAGGCAAGGCCTTAAAATCAGCTAACTTAATATTTCTTAGACAGAAATAGTATCAATAGTAATAATAGCCATCATTTATAAACAATTTACTGCTAAGCACTGTACAAAGTGCTTTATATGTAATATTTTCTTAAAACCCCATTAGATCTGTCCTTTGATTATGCCCATTTTAGAGACAAAGAAGAGCATAACAGGGGAGTAATTTGCCTTGAGGTCACATGGCTAGTATGTGGTAGAGCCAGCTTTTGACCTTGGGAAAACTACTTCTGGAGCCTTCCATTCTAAGCTATCATTTATCCTGCTTCTAATAACTAATGTCTGAGACTGACATTTAAAAATTTTTCTCCAACACTGGTATTAAACTCAGTAGACACTGAAATATTTAGTGGTTGTACATATCTAATTATCAGGTTGTTGAACATTGTGATGATTATATTTTCTTCAAAGTTATCTTATATAATAGTATTTATAACTATCTCTGTCAAACTACTTTTGATGACAAGGTATTATTTTAAAACCAACACATATATAGTTATTTAAGTTCAAAATTGCTGCCCTATCTCATGTGACATTTACTTTTTTTATATAACAGTTTATGATCAAATTCTCACCTCTGTGATCTAAAGCCTTGCTATTCACAAAGTGGTCTGTGAAGCAGAATTGGCATCATGTGGGTGCATGTTAGATGTGTAGAATGTCATGTCTCACCCCAGACTTGTATTTTAACAAAATCCCCAGGATATTCATATGCACATTAAAGTTTGAGAAGCCCTGGCTAAAGGCACTAACTTTTCCTGTCCTTAGAAGCTAAAGTTGAGACATCATGTCGGACACCTCAATCCCCCAAAATGACACTATGGAGCCATTCTTTCCTCTTATTCAGCCAGATTCCAATTTAGTCCCATGCTCTCTTATTACTGAGCCTGTAATAACCCCAAATCAGAATATTATTAGGGTTTAAAAATAGAAACTGGTAGCTATTTGTTTTAATGTTGTTAAATTTATTTGGATTACATTAATTTGTACCCAACCAATTTGTGTTTTCTTTTTGTAAAAGTGTTTCTCTCTTTCAAATGTATATATGTCTCCTTAATTAGACAGGAGATTCCTTGAAGTCCAGTACTGGTTTTACAATTGGACAGTGATGCTCTGCATGCATTAAGAGCTCAATAAATGTTGAATGGCAGTATTAAATACTTCTTAGGACAAGACAAAACAGACTCCAATGCTTTGGCAATGGGGCATCACAAGGGCTTCAGACTCAGAGAAATGTGAGAGGAATTCTTGCTCAACCACTTAGTGTGTGACCATGAGCAAGTTACTTAACTTCTCTTAAGACTCAGTTTACACATCTGCAAAATGGAGAAAATAGAGCCTGTCCCCAGGGAGAGTGTAGGGATGAACAGTATAAGGCATTTAAAATACTTAGTACTGTCTCATATATAGCCCTCAACAAAACTATTATTATTGCTATCTGTAAGATTTCATTAGCTCTATAAAGCTAAAACCTATTGAAGGTATAGTTTTCTAAAATAAATCCCTCTATTTCTCTCCCCATTATTCCTTTATCCTAAAATCTCAAAACTCCTTTCTTTTACAGTTTTCTTCTCTATCATCCTGCATTTCTAAATATTCTAATAAACTTAAAAAAATGTTTTGTAAGGCCAAGTGTGATGGCTCGCACCTGTAATCCTAGCACTTTGGGAGGCTGAGATGAGAGGATCATGTGAGGCCAGGAGTTTGCAACAAGCCTGGGTAACATAGTGAGACCCTGTCTCTACAAAAAATTAAAAAATTAGGTGGGTGGAGCACACCTGCAGTCCTAGCTACTTGGGAGACTGAAGCAGGGGGACTGTTTGAGCCCAGGAGTTCAAGGTTGCAGTGAGCTGTGATTATATCACTGTGTTCCAGCCTAGGCAACAGAGCAAGACCCTGTTTAAAAAAAAAAAAAAAGTTCTATGAAAATCTGGGCTTTGAGAGTAATAGAAAGTATCTTAAATATGATGACATATAGGGGCTGGGGGCAGTGGCTCATGCCTGTAATCCTAGCACTTTGGGAACCTGAGGTAAGAACTTGAGGCCAGGAGTTCAAGACCAGCCTAGGCAAGAGCGAGACCCCATCTCTACAAAAGAGAGAAAAATTAGCCAGGTGTGGTGGCGTGCACCTGTAGTCCCAGCTACTGAGGAGGATGAGGCAAGACTGCCTGAGTTCAGGAGCTTGAGGTTGCAGTAAGCTATGATAAAGCCACCCTGCATTCTAGCCTGGGAGATAGAGCAAGACCCTGTCTCAAAAAAAAACAAAAAACAAAAAACAAACATATATATATTATATATATAATGACATATAGGGACATCTTATGTTTATACTCCATCAGATATCTAAAAACATTTGCCTAGTTTTCAAGACAAAATGCTTAAGAAGTTACTTTCATTAAAAGACATGTTCCTGTCTCAGTCTCCAGTTATAGGTAAGCAAATGGGTTATGACACAGTACTTGTTACTAGAAACTGGTAGATGAGGGTCAGCTGTCAGTTTAACCACCTGTTTTCTTATCTGTAAAAACTGGCAGTCAGTTGACAGACGTTTTCTCTATGGTTTTCTGTAGGTCTAAATGACTATAATTCTGAATAAAAGACAGTTATTAGATACTTAATTCAAAAATTAAGGTGTTCACAGTGCTATATCATATTCAAAAGATAATAAATATATAAAATTAGTAAGTTTAATCAACTACCCATAGTCAAGTATCATTGCTTTTGGGTCCAGTTTTGAAGTTCTATCTTTTTAGGAACAGATAATTTCTTAATTTACTTTAAGGGAAATCTTTAAATGTTAATTCTTTCAAACACAGAAGGGATTACATATAAACAAAAGTGCTCCCCATTTTCCACAAAAAAGCCAAGAAAGAAAATAAATAAGAGCATCTCATATAAACATTAGTCAGTACTATGTGATAAGTGATAAAATAATCCTTTTCATGGAAATGATCATTTCAACTATTGTCATTTATATATAAATACCTTTTTCTCCTCTAAACTCCTAGTTCTCTGAGCTGTAGTTTTGGCTGATGCCTAAATAATTCTTATAATTTTCAAAGGATTTATTAACCATTCTATACTGTTTAAGTTCAATAAATATTTGTTAAAATATATTAAATTATCCTGAGAATATAGACAAAAATGTAATTTTTAAAATTTTAAACATTTTAAATATGATTTAGCTAGACAGTGTAATGTATGATATGTTTTAGAAAGACTATTAGTAGACAAAGGCTTAAATAAGTTATAAATTAATCAGGAAGTTGAAATTACCACTGTCCTAAAAGTAGATTTTCTTTTTTTGAAAGAGAGTAACACAGGAGAACTTTATATAATATTTTACTATTAATTTCTTGTTTTAAGAATATATTTATTATATTGTAAAATAGCACTATAATCTCCCAGGGCAATACAACTTAAAAAAAAAAATCCACAGGTGAAGCAATAATAATTCAATGTGCACACTACAGCTAGGAAAAAGGAAAAGATATTGCCTTTCTAACACTACTAAATTTCTCCACCCTGCTCTTCATACCTGTTAAATTGGCTTTCTTTCTGTCCCTCTAAACTTCTTCCTGCTTCAAGGCCTTTACACTGGTTATCCTCTCTACCTGAAACACTGTTCTTCATTATCAGCTTATTTGTTCACATGTTGATTGCCTTCAAGGTCAATTTAGGCGCTGAGCTGAGAAACAGTCTAAACTTTGGTTTTAGATCACACACTCCATTCTGTTCAAATGACATTTTCAAGATAACTGATTTAAATATTTAAATTTAAATATTTCAAACTACAATTTTGTCATTTAAAAATAAACTTCTTACCTCTTTTTCCTTTCTGTCTATGGCATCTCGCTCAGCCTGCAATTGCACTTCTAGAGACAATTCTGCTTTAGCTTCTACAGCTCCAAACTGTTTTTGGTCCTCTACCTTTAAATATATAAGAATTTTCTCAAAATTTGAGACATTAAATCTTGACTATACCTTTTTTGGGGAGAAGTAAGCAATTCTGTTTCTCCAATTAGAAGTAGAAAATCTACATTAGTAAATAATCAAAAAATTACAGATACTTAGTTCTGAATGCATTTTTCATAAATTCAAACAGGAATCCCCTATCTACCCCCTACCCAAGTTTCCTTATCCTGCTCTTCTTTTATTCATTTTTGCTTTCTACCGTACAATGGGGATGGATTTCATTCCTGCTTAGTTTGGGGTAAAGCAACAGCCTAAACTGCTGTCCATTATTCACTTAGCTATTATTGATGGTTAAAAGGGTAATTAATTCTTCTGGTTCAACTAATCTTCCTTTCTCGGGACTAAGATATGCAAGCAACAGTTGGAAATACAAATAAACAGAAATGGTTATGATGTCAACAAAGATATAAAGATATACATATTATGTAATAATATCAACAAGAAGTCAACAATTTTTTATTTAAAAGATCTGATGTTTTTAAGAGTAATCTTCATTAAAACACTTAATAAAGTTAACCCAAATAAAATGTCACACCTTTTGAAAAGTGTCTGCACTAAGGAGTAAGGCTTGCTCCAGTTCCCTTACTCTGAATTCTAGTTTCTCAATTTCCTCATTCCGTTCTTGTATATCCCTTTGAAGCTGCTCTTTAGAGAGCAAAAGCTCACTGCACTTGTCTGTTTTTTCTTTCAGATGATTTGTTAACTGTTCAACCTGAAATATAAGAAGCAAAAATTATAATTAAACAAATTTCAGCAAGCTCATAACTATAGGTTGAGTATCCCTAATTTCAGATCTCTGAAATCTGAAATGCTCCAAATTAAACTTTTTAATTTTAGAGATGAGGTCTTGCTATGTTGCCCAGGCTGGAGTACCATGGCTATTCACAGGCTATTCACATGGAGCTCAGTTTGGCTATTCATAGTTGCCGTCATCGTGCATTATAGTCTCAAACTTTTGAGACCAACTGATCCTCCTGCCTCAGCTTCCCAAGTAGCTGGGGTTACAGGGGCATGTGCCACCATTTCCGGCTCAAAATTTGAAAGTTTTTGAGTGCTGACATGATGCTCAAAGGAAATGCTCATTGGAGCATTCTGGATTTCAGATTAGGGATGCTGAACTGGTAAGTATAATGTAAATGTTAATATTACAAAGTCTGAAACCTGAAACACTTCTGGTCCCAAGCATTCCGAATAAGGGATACTCAGCCTGTATAAAATATATCTATCTTCATTTCAAAAGGTATTTTTTCCAGAAAGTATTTTTAAATGCTATCCTAATTTAATTTTTTATAAGGATAACAACTATTGTCTACAACAAAGGTAACATTTTCCAAGTTGATAAAACTAAGCAGTGCTAGTAAAAAAGAAATAATATGTTGTCACACAATCCTTTAAAAAAGTTCTTTCATGGGCCAGGTGTGATGGCTCATGCCTATAATCCCAGCACTTTGGGAGGCCAAGGTGGGAGGATCCCTTGAGCCCATTAAGTTCGAGGTTGCAGTGAGCTATGATGAGGCCACTGCACTTCAACCTGAGAACAGAACAAGACCTTGTCTCAAAAAAAAAGTTCTTTCTAAGACTTTCTTCAGCTAGACAGAGGGGAAAATTGCATGTTTAATATGTTAAATTATCTAATGACACAACCACACTAAGATCTAATAAAGATGACAAATTTGCAGAGTACTGATTTACTCTTCTATGAGATAAAATGACCTAAAAAAAATCTTATATGGATGATAATTTGATAACAGTCATTTGGAAAGCTTTTTCAATCTATATATTCCATTAGCCCAGAATAGAGATGGGAATGCAGGATGGTGAGAAGGATCTGTGTACCTTGAGAGTTTCCCTAAGTATCTTGCTACTCTCGGTTTTTCTGCTACCCAAAATAAATTTAGTACTCCAAGACATATTCCCTAAGACTGATATACAGGTCCCCTCAAGTGAATGGTGCTGCGATGCAAGAATATAAAGATTAATAATAGTTTATGAAATTAGTGCAGATCAAGTGAGGAGAGAAAGTTTACTAAAAAAAGATGCAATGGTAAGAAATAAAGGAATTCTACCTTTTTTCAGTGAAATACTTGGAGGAAATTACCTGAAAATTACAATTATTCCTCAGAACATTAAAAAATGCAAGAACACTATAATTTCAAGGATGACAGTGATAAAGTCATTAAGAAGAAACTTTAACAATAATAGGTTGACTAAGATTTGGGAGTAAGGTCAAGAGAAAAGGCAACAAAGCAGGTACAATAAAATAGCACAATATAAATATATAGTTAGAATTTGTTAATCTTGAAAAAATCAGAAGCTAGGAATCAGATCTGGCAAGGTAAGGAGAGAACAAATGGATCATAATGTTCCTGGAAAAACATCAAACACACATCCTTACTAGTTTCTTAAAGTTTCGTGAATGAGGCAGGATGACCTTTTCAAATATAAGAAAACTATATGACAGTCTAAGTTCTAGAGTTTAAATATTCCTTTGAGTTTCACCAAATGACTATTTTTTAAAAGCTGAAAATATGTTTGTTAGGAACAAGGGTAATAACTACAAACTTTGTGGGAACTGATAACTTTCCTATTACTCTAGTGGATAACATTTTATTGCAGTGAGTTTATATATATATTTTTTAATTTTTTTGGAATTATTTTCAGAGAAATAAAACCCAGTAAACTGCATAGAAATTACAGTAGAAATAAAAATTGTTTTCAGAAATAATACTAAATTTAAGTGTTCACTATGTGCCAGGCCAATGTTCCAATGAGGTGGGTGTTATTACAATCTCTATTTCAGAAATGAATAAACAGAGATTTGAGAGATAAAGTGACTTAGCCATTGTAACATATCTAGTAAATGTTAGAGTCATGCTCCAACCTGGGATTGCCTTACCCCTAACACAATGTCTTTATCAACATGACAAACCATCTTTAGGAATTTATACACTGAATCTTCCCTCATTCATGTAGCATTCATTTCGTTAATAGGGAGTTACGACTATGTTTCTATATGAGGAAAATGGACAATTGGGGTGAAAAAGAAGCAGAGAGACTAGTTAGGAGAGCATCATAATGATCCAGGGAAACAATGGTGACAACTAGGATTAGGGAGATAAACAAACGTTGGAAGAACAGAAAGATGTAGTGCAAGCTGACCCATCAATAGGTTGGGAGCAGGGGTTGAGAAAAAGAGATGAAGCAAAGATGAATTCTAGGCCTCAGCAATGAGAAAGGTGTAGAAGGTACAGAATATATTGAGATGAAGAAGAAATACATTTTATTCTTGTCTTTCTCTGGTAGGGGCTATTCAGGAATCAAGTGCTCTCTTTTGGACACGTTAATTTTGAGACATCTAAGTGGAAATAGAGTAGGCAGCTGAATATTCATTCAAGTCTAGAGCTCAACAGAGATGTCAGGGATGGAGGTACAAATGTGGAGTCATGTATATATGACTTCCTGGGAAGAGAATATAAATAGGGAAAAAGAGGTCCAAGACCAAGTCTTGGGGCACTCCATCATTTATTTCAGTTAGGTAGGAGAGAAATAAAGACTAGAAGAGACAGACTAGTGCAATAGGTGTGTCACAGAACCCAAGAGAAGGAAGTATTCTGGAAGAAGGCTATAATAAATGCTTCTGAATGGCTGAGTAGGATGAAGACAGAAAGGTGATTATTGGATATAGCCATGAAGCTCTGTGAAACCTTCAAAAGTACAGCTTAAATGGAGTAAAAAGTATTAAATCCCACTAAAATACAGGGGTTGGAAACTTCACTCGAGTGGATTTAGAAGAGAACAGAAAAGTAAAGAGTGAATACAAACAATTCTTTTGATTAGTCTTTTTGGGAATGGGAATAGAGAAGCAGAGAATTTTATTTAATCATGCCGTAGTAGACGATACACATAGATGGGAATGATTCCAAATTTCAATACAAACAATTTTTAGGGTTAATGACTTTCTCATGTTTAAGTAACATTTAATTTTCTGATTTTGAGGATTTATGTATGATAAAAATAACTCAATTTTAAGTTTTTCATGATATGCATAGTATTTTACACTCAAGATACAGATTTCTATAAGGTAGGCAATATCAGTAAGGTCTTACCTCTCTAGTTTGATGTTCACTGATAGGCTGGAATCGAGGTACAATCTTAAGTTGCTGTTCTAGTTTCTGTATTTCCTGTTGGAATACATCTCTCTCATGTTCTCTATCAATGGCTTGCTCCTTAAGTTTAAAAATAATAATAATAGTAACTGAAGAAAGATTCCCCTTTAGTAACAGGTTAGTTTTGTTTGAAGACAAAGGACTGATGACCATGGGATATCCCAAGGTTTATAAAGATAACATTTTTTTTGGTATGGTAGATAGCCTATTTGGGCTCCTCTACAAACACTTAAGTATTTAAATACTATCTGAAATACATTTCTTTTTTATTAAAGAAATGTTAAATACAGAATGAAAAAATATTGACCTTAAAAATGACTTCAGGTTTTGCAATAAAGGAGGAATTCTACTGTTAATTCAGTTATTAAACAAAATAAGTAAAACAAATTGTTTGGTAAACTAATTTTTTAAATCCTAATCTAGGTTTACACCTAAAATTATAAAATGTGTAAGAATTTGATTCTCTGATTTGCAAAGAGAGTATCAGTCTTAAATGAAACCCTAAAGGAAGAAACCGTGTAAAATCAGAGATTTAATATCTTTTTAGAAGACAGTAATAGCAGCATGACAAGTATTCTAGTTCCCTTTCCAACTGCCACACTTTTACCTGTGTGTATCTTTTTAGTGTGAAGCAATAGTGGCCAATTAACTCTTAGAATTCTCATCTGCTTTGGCTATTGGTTAAATGAAAGAATAAGATAAGCTTCTTAACTCTGATTTTGGAAAGGCTAACTGGTAGGGCTTGTTCATAATCTGGCTGTACTGATTTTAATTCTGATTGCTGCATGATAAAACTTATCAGAATTTTAAATTGGAATACTATTTTTTGATCAATTGGTAGAATACACACGTAGGTAGAACCAGTAATTAAAGAGTCTTTTGATAATTTAAAATTCACAGACTAGAATAGTAGAGCAAGTACACTGAGAAAAATCAATACTCAAATTAAAAATACTTACATCTAAAAATTTTCTCGTTTTTTCTAACTGCTTTTCCAGTGCTTGGTTTTGCTGTCTTAAATCCATTAGTTCAGCATTTTTTTCTTGTTCCAGCTCTATAAACCTACTGACTTGTTCCTCAACATCTATTTCTAGAGCTTTCACTTGTTTTTGAAGGTCATCACGTATTTTTTCAGCTTGACACTGTACTTCTAGTTTTTCCTTCATTAGTTTTTCTGTCTCCTGTAGTAATTCTGTTTATAAATGAAAACGTACACTGAGTTAAATCACAATTAGTGATGTTATGATAATGAAATCACCCATAACTATGTCAAAAATTTACCTTCATGAAATAAGACTGAGAATTATTTTAAATACACATAAAAAGTAAATATTTTCTTATAAAAATATGAAAATATCTTAACATATTCCTATATTAGAAAGCAAACTATTATAAACAAAATCATACATAATTAACAAGAGAACATGTCCTGTCACTAAAAATAGTATTTTTGTTACATAAAACAATAAAATAGTATTTTTGTTACATAAAACAACATAGCAAATCCACAAAAAGTCTACTTTCACATCAGGAAACAAAGTCCAATTAAATTCAAGCATAGAAAAAACTCACCATTTTCTTCACCTCAGGCATAAATCAATCATTCCAAACCCATAAAATCAATTTTATATGCACACACAATACACAGAAGATCAAACATTGTAAATCTTTAACCAAGGCATGTAAGAGTTACAGAAAAACAAATACAACTAAGACCAAAATTTCCTGTTAGTTTTATTCCTTATTACAGTATATTCCTGAGTTGCTTTGCATGCTCACATGTATTTGCATCAAGGGAAAACTGACATGCATAAAAGGCAGTGTGGTACAGTGGTATCGTGCTTAAGAGCAGACTACGGGTTCAAATCCTAGCTCTACACCTTATCTTGAATATGACACTTAATGTGATATCCTTCTGTTTCCTTATATGTAAACTGGGAAAAATATATTACTAACCTCTCAGAGTTACTGTGGGATTGAATAAGTTAATATATGTAAAGAACAGTGCCTGGGGTATGGTAAGTATTATGTATTAGCTATTATTATTAATGAAGTATTTATAGCAAAAATAAAACAATCCTCTAATGAGGAAAATGGAAAAAAACATGTCCCTAGAGTCTTTATACTAACTGCTGTGCCACCTCTGTACTCAGGACTAAGATCTACAAAAAACAGATTTCCTTTTAAAACGATACTGATATTAGATGTTAATATAAAGGTAAATCAACCAGAAAGCCTCTTATTAAATTTCACTAATCCTTTTGCTACCATCATCTTACATACTAAATGATTTAGAACCAGCATTTTGAAAACTCATAGATTGGAAGAATTTAACATACTTTCTAAAGAAAAAGCTTTTTAAAAAACCAACTTTTCAAAAAAAAAATCAAAATGATTTTAAGCTCTGTGCAAAAAAAGACACAATAAGATGATGGTCACTATGAATCTTAGTTGTTAATTTCACATAAAAATATGTACTTTTATAATAAGATAAGGCTTTTTGTTGTTAAAGAGAAACACTGTAAGTATGAAACACAACAGCAAAAATGCAAAATTAGAGGTATGTTAGTGGTTGAAAATCCAAGGGTCACCCACATTTTGGATTTGTAAGCCTACCACCCAAAGACTGGCCATGCAATTGTATACACACACCTGCTCCAGGTGTTGCATCAACTGCAGCATCTACTAGTCCTAGGAGAATAGGAAAAATAAAAACAAAACAAAAAAAAGATACAACAAAAATTTATATGTCTTCTATTTCCTAAAACAGAACATACACAACATATACACACATCCATGTTAAAAGCAAAAGTTGAAGTCATTGGTTATTATCACTGGTAACACTTGGAGAAGTTTCAACATTTCTCAAATATTTTACATGTATGACATGTATTCTTTCCACATTAAAAATTCCAACCCTAAACTTACATTAGGCTAATTTGAGCAACCAGAAAAAATGTTACCATATTACAAAAATGTATGTTGTATTTCTAAACTGATAAAATCCAGTGAAACCACATTTATATGCATAATTCCAACTGCATGTACAACATAAAAGTGAGAGGACATGATAAACAGATTTAAAGTTCCATCATTATAAAGACTGACATTTACTGCTAAACAAACTTTAATGTCAAGTTGTTAATTTCTCATTTAAAGAAAAATTAAAGGTTACTTGTAAATTTAAAAATTCTTTGAACTCCTATTTAAACTAGATGTCAGCCTGCTTCTAGCAGCCCCTGACCTTTTTAATCTATTCTTTTTATTCTGCTTGCAAGCTGAAATCCCCTCTATCTGCTCACTACTAGATTAGTGCTCTTAGTTATTTAATCCAAGTAAATACTTTTGGTGCCCCTCTGCTATTAAAACAACTAAACCTTACATAATTTAAAAAATATTCTGCCTCATTATTTGTGGCTTTCCTTTTGAGGATAAACAAGACCTATCTTTTTCCATTAACATCTGTCAAAGGAAAAAAAAAATCCTGATTCTACATGGCTGGTTAATAAGACATTTACCTATAAGGTGGATTTTCTTATAACTTTTCAAATCTCTTTATAAAATACATAAACAATGGTACTGACAAAGGAAATACAGCCGCCTTGAACTTTTAAAGAATATAAATAAAATTGGCCAAATGTTTCATAAAAATTCTGAAAATACATACGTTGTTCAACTGGACCTGCCTCTGCTTTCATAGCCTCCTTTTGTCTGGACAATAATTCTCTTTCTTCTTGGATCTGCTGCTGTTCTGCTTCCAATTCTTGCAATCTATTACTGGCACATAACAACTCCTGCTCAAGACGATCTATTATGTCAGTTTTTTCCTGGATTTGCCTTTCAAAAAGAGTTTTTTCATCTGCATAGCCATCAATGACACCTATAAAATGAAATTAACGGAGAATAGAATTATTAATCATTTCAAATTTAACCATTAGGTTTTAATATAAATAATAAAATGTCTATTGTTAGCAAAACATTAAATCATTCCAGCCTATTAAAGTCTTCAATGAATTGGCTATGGGTAGCAGCAACTATTAACCTTTAATATGGTATGCTCAACACAGCCTTTTTCTTGTTTATCATTGTGCATAAATATGAAATTTCTCTCAACTTTCTAGCACTTGGCTATACTAAAGTATCACATCACGTAGGTATAACTCACTTTTTAAACAGATACAAACATATAGGTTCCTAAAAAGCTTAATATAAATTAGATGCTTGTGAACTGAATCACATTTTAAATATACTAGAGAGGTTGGTATTTTAAGTAATTCTAGAAGGCCAATATGTACAACAGCAGGGAGGAATAGAACATATGGCTTTAGAGCTTTAAAGCCTGAAATCACCATTTAATGGTGTCCTTAAACAATTTAATAACATCTTTTAGCTTCAGTTTCCTCATCTTTAAAGTATAAGAATTGTTTTAGGATTGTGAGATTATGGTAACAACTAACTTATCACCATCCATTTCTGTATTTCCTAAAATTTTTAATATTTTCTGTAATTCTGTAAATTCTTATTGTGTGTGTGTATGTGTGTATATATAAAAGGGCTGTCCGGAAAGTGTCTGGCCATTGTTAATATAACGAGAACAGCTACGTGGCTGGATACTTTCCAGACAGCCCTTATATATACATACCTACACAAAGTTTTAAAAATTGCTTGGAGGAATTCTGAAGACAAAGCACAATTACTTTTCAAGAGTCACTCTAAATTAGAGGAGATCGGTAGCTTTCAAACCTGGATGTGCATAAAAATCTCTATCTTAAGACTGAAATTACTCTACCCTCAGTTGCCGATACAAAGGTACTCACCCTCAGCCTTACTAAGCTCCACAGCCAGTTGTTCTCTGGCCCTGGACTCTTCTTGAAGGCGCTCTCGCAGTTCTTCTTGGCACTTAAGGTACTCTGTTGCTTCTTGTTTCTGTCTAAATGACTCACGCATCAACTCTGTCTGTGTAACTTTTGCATGTTCAAGCTAAACAAGGAGGGAAAGAATACATGCAAGATTAAGTATTGGGAATATCCATGTCATTTCCTATTAAAGCTTAAAAAGGGGGAGGATTTTAAATAGAGATATATTATTGAATTATAGCCATTTAAATATTTCCAGTGCATGCTGACATTAGCAGGTAGGATAAGACACATTAGACAAATAGATAAGCTGTGTACAACTTTCCATAAGACATGTGTTCTAGTTTTATTGAACAAAAGAATATGCCTCTTTTGGAAATAAACCACTTTAAATCAATGGATATGTATTCTACCATACAAAGGAAGATATAAAGTTAATGAAGTACAGGCTTTTACTGTATTTGCTAAAGAATTTTATGTAACTGTGGCCTATGATAAATTTTCTTTTACATTTAATATTTATTGATTGTGACTCTTACAGTATCTGCTGTACACTGTAGGGGGTTAATAATATGTGGCATCGACTAACAAAATCGTAGTGAAACAAAATGACATATTTATAATCCATGTATTTAACTAAAAGCTTTCTATTTCTGTCCACTTGTGAAACATCCAAAAACTCTATGAATATTCAGCTTATTTTTAAAACCTTAGTATACAGAGGTTAACTATAAACATAGCCTACTTAATAAAATACTATCAGTGGGCTGGGCGTGGTGGCTCACGCCTACAATCCTAGCATTTTGGGAGGCCAAGGCAGGAGGATTGCTTGAGGCCAGGAGCTTGAGAGCAGCCTGAGCAAGCACAAGATCCCGTCTCTACAAAAAAAAAAAATACAAAAATTAGCTGGGCGTGGTGGCGTGTGCCATAGTCCCTGCTATTCAGGAAGCTGAGGAAGGAGGATTGCTTGAGCCCAGGAGTTGGAGGTTGCAGTGTGCTATGATGATACCACTGCACTCTAACCTTGGTGACAGAGTGAGACCTTGTTACAAACAAGGTCACTGGCACATACTGACTACACATTCTTAAATGGTTTTTAAAATAGCAGTACACACTCAAGGCTGAATCTCTCAATTAGCAGATAACTGGATCACCGTTACTGAATCGATTGTAAAAAATTACAGAAAATCACTGTCCCTGCCTTAGTTTTCTGGGCTTCTGTCTATCAGTGCCTGCTTATTGTTTTTATTGAAACAATTATATGGAATAAAGTGGAACTCAAATGCTTCTAGTACTTAATCTAAAAATTTTAAAAAGAAATGATCATATGTATTAATAACAGGCTCACAGCAATGTTGAACATGAGAATTTGGAAATTTATATATAAAGGACTTTTGTGTAAGATAGTATTACTATGTTTTAAGTTTAAAATATAATCAAATGTAGTGGTTTCTAATTTATAGTAAGACATCAGTAATGTATTATAAAAGTACATTACTAATTAAGAATATTTTATTCTTAAACTAAAGACTTCAGCTGTTCACATCTGAGTGGTATTAACACAGCAAATGGATTTTAGAGTTACTAAAAGCTTTCTATGGTCACTCTAAATCAATTTCCAACATATTTGTTATGCAATTATTCTTGTTTTAATAGAATGTTTTAAATATCATTTACAACTTATTATTTGAAAATATAAATACACATATAAGACTCAATAGAAAATTAAGCATAAATTTATAAATATTTTTACTTTTAACTGGCAAATGAGTATTTTTCCTTTAAATGTGAATACCTAATATACATTAATTTTTGTTACAAAGAAACAAAGTATGAACTAATTTATACACAACTATTCTCCTGAATTTACAGTCACAACCCATATTTTAAAAATATATCAATTGCTTTTATATACACATATGTAATTTTTTCCTGTGCTTTACATAATGATTGCCTAGTAAATACATATGAATTTTTTTCCCTTTCAAATTTACTATAGGAATACAACAAAGTATTTACAACAAAATAAATACTTGCTTTGGGTAAGTAAATTAAATAAGTTTTGCTTCCATGCTCTATGTTTTGACAAGATTTAACTAGTCTTGTAGTGCGTTTAAATATTTACCATAAAATCCACAAGAAATAACTTCAGTTTTATAAAACAAAAAGGTTGGAACAATCAAATACAGTAAATCTAGCAAATTTCATTTATTATGGCAGATGGGATCCATAAATATTGAGGTAAGAGATTCCCTTCAAACACTCATCTAAATTAGAAAATCTCTTCTATCCAGTTAGGGTATGATTTATTCTTAATATCTATAACAATATGAAGTCTGTAGGAATTACATATTCAATATTTTTGAAGTATTTAAGAAACTTATTACCTTAAAAATATGTGTAAAGCATCAGGAAATATTCTGTCACCAATATAAAAGTTGCAGGAGAGTTAACAAAACTATTCTGGAAACCATCTGGCTTGGTAAATATTAACTAGTATAGTATAAAGCCGTGAAAGTCACAAAAAGTGCTGAATAACTTGTAGTTATACTGGATAACTTGTAGTGAATCATTCACAACATATTTAAGTATCAAATAAATCTGGAATACTAAATAATGCAGGTGTCTTTATGCTGAAAACCCCTTAACAATATTTATAAAATATATTTTACAGAAGAGGGTATTTCTCCACAAGATTAGTAGGCATATTAAAAACAGAAAATATGTTCCTTTAGGTTATAAGAAAATTAAAATTAGAAAATTAAACAAGAAAATTAAAATCCTTTTTTCCTTGTCTGGAACTATAGCCACTAAGCCATATGATTTTAAATACTTCCTAATTGGCTCAGTGACAATTCACTTAGCTGTTTTAGATATCACAATGTCTATTCTCTCAAAAATAACCATTCTATTTTTTACTCAGGATTGGCATCATGAACATAGAAAAGCAAGAAACCTAAGGACAAGCAGGATGTTTTTAAATAGTTTTCCCAACGTTGGAGAATATAATATCTCATTCTACTTTCTCTAATTAAACACGTAGCCAAGTTGGGGCTCTTAGACCAAATTTAGCTCTTCAACACATCCAGGATGAATGAGTAATAACACACCAAACAACAACAAAACAAAGTTCTATTCCATTTAGCCTTAATAAAGGCACTTAAAATTTCACTTATAATACACAGCTTTAAACTGAATATTTTTTATACTTACTGAATAAGGAGGGGTAGGCAGCGAAATTTTAGAAATAAGCTTTAATATGTGCCCATTTCTTTTATGAATAAAATGAAAAATAGAAGTATTAATAATTACTGAGTTATTTTCATCCAAATGTTCACACAGAGGAAAAGGATGTGGTAGAGGCACACGAGATTCAACCTCATAAATGTCTTCATCTTGTTCTTCCAACCATGAGCCACTGAGTTTGACAGTTGCCAAATAGGTTCTATAAGAATCCATTCTAGAAGATGTAGCCGCCAAGCTTCCTCATTTGCTTTATCAGTTTTCTACTACATTACAAAGTTCTTTTCAGTTTATCAAGATATACCATAGCAGTATGAACTTTTTTTAGCACTATCAAATACACATTATAAAATTCATACAACTGAACAATAAAAGAAGTGGGAAAGTCCAGAAAAAATCCGTAAATCTAAAAAAAACTAGATCTCTATCAATCTTGGTCCAAAAAACTCCAAAACAAAATGAAAACTAAAAACAACAAAAGAAATAAAAGCAAGCAAACAAAAACACCTTTTTAACTAGAACAATTAAATCCGTGAAAAATGGAAGAATTAAAGTATAAATATCTAATTAGTTGAGCAATAAAACTGCTTTCAGTATCGAATGTCTGTGGTAATAAGTAAGCCTTCCAACCTGAACCTGACAGAGAAGGTCAAGTTTTAAATTTCCATAGCAGTCTTGAGAATCGTAGCTGCAACATTATTTCCCTTGTTCTTGCTACAACTCGGTTCAAGAGGAAAAGCTCTTCTGAGCAGAGCTATTCAAATAGCCTCTCATGCTGAGCCAAAGGATTCTAGTCAGTGTCCCCCCAGGAAAAGGTCAGAACAGAGGGTGTGGTTTAATGTCTTTACCTATAGGTACACACTGACAGGTGGAATGTGAATTAATAAGCTCACAAAAAAGCCTGTCTAACAGGATCCAAGTTCCACGTCAGAGCTTTGAAAAGGCAATTAGACAAGTTTATAATGTTTCTAAGATAAGCTGGTGTTTTTCCACCCCTTTAAAAAACTGCTTTAATTTAAAAATATGAAATCAAGCATGTCTGAGGCCACATTACTAATCAGTTATTCAAGTATAGCAAATAATCATTGTTTTTGAAAAACCAAAACTTCCTTTTGATATTTCCTTAGAAATACTACTCATCTTTTGAGCAGGCACCAAAACTAAATATAGACAGTTCAGTTATAACCTATTTGCATATTGTTTACAGAGTGTGTGTTAAGAAAAAAAATTCTTTTTAAAGCTGCACTGTATATAATTGTTGAAAATTATGGCACTTAAGGTATCTTAGGAACCCTGACTAAACTTTAAAAGCCCAAGTTGTATATAATTGTTAGCCTTCTGGTAGCTCCAGAAACTTGGCAATAGTGAATAAATAAGCCACTCAGAACTTAAAAAGATAAACAATTTATTTTTTAATATTAAAAGATTCTCAGTAATGAATGTTTTAAATAAAGGAAAAAGCTTTCGTTTTGGCGTCTTTTTTTCTATCCAGTAACCAAACATTCTAAACCCAAAAAGTCTTTATCTAAATGAAAAATCCATACTAAAGCAAGCAGGTAATATCAACAAAAATCCATTTTATAGCCACTCTCACTGCATAAAGTTGTTTAGAGAAGCCAGTATTTAAATCCTCACAGTAGGCTAATAATTAGGGCAGAGAAAATGACATTTTCTACAGAAACCCCAGAATCTACAGGGAGATGGCTGTGGCTGGGAGGAGCAGCTGTCTCTTACAGTTCTGGACTAGGCAATTAAAAATTTTTGTTTATTAGGGTTTCTTATGTGACCCTCCAGTTATTCTGTGAAGATGTCTCTTAAAACAAGATAAAGACGTAATCATATAACTGTGGCAGCTAAATGTGACTTTAATGGGGTTTTAGCAGACACAAAATTATCAATATCCTAGCTGCTCAGCTTTATGAACTGGTGGGACCCATGCTTAGCATATCAAGTACCTCTTAAAATATTCTTTCCCTGATCCCTCTGCAAATTACAGTTTATTTTGATAATCTGGTGTCTAATTTCTCTTATTTGAAGCAAAAACAAAAACCCCATAAGAAATATCCCTTTATAAGTAGTAATATTAGGTTAAGAACTAACTACAAAAAAAAGAGAAAAATTGAGGAAAAAAAGGATTTAAAAAAGTAATCAATTAAGATGATTCAGAATGGGTCAAACAGCCCTCATAACAACAGTATAGCTAGAGGTATAGTATTTGAATTGATACTTAGAAATATGACCCTGAATTAAAATAATTCAGATTATAGTCTATTGTTTTCATCGATTTTTGAAAGCATGTAAAGCTTGCTTCCATCCATGTAAAACAAAACCCCACAAGTAAGGAATAATCCCTTGTAACTAGGAAATTAGGTCAAGGTAAGAAATCAGCCACAAAGAAAATAGAGTAAAATTAGGGGGGAAAAACTCAAAAAAGCAGTAAAGATGATTCAGTATAGTGGCATACAGCCCTGATAGCATCAGTATATTAATGATGATATATTAATCAAAATTTAGGAAAGTGACTCCAAATTAGAATACAGGTAGTCTCAGGTTACCAATGAGATATGTTCCTGAGAACATCTTTAAGTCGGATTTGCATGTAACTTGGATCCTTGATGAACAGCACATACACCACGGTAATAATAATAATTATAATAACAATACTATAATGGCTCATGTGTTATAATAATACAGTGTAATACTGTAATAATAATCATACTACCCCTTACTGTAATAATAAGTTACAGAAACTATTGTGCTCTTTCTTTTAATTCAAACAAACAGAACATAAAAACAAACTCATACAAAAAGTTTAGATAGGAGAAATTTCAAAAAGAACATTAAAGTTTAACACTCACCTAATGTTGCATCAATGCTAGGCTAATAGGAATGTTATGCTTATTTTGATCTTCTAACCAAATCAATAATAAACATTCCATTTCAATAAGTAACCTACTACAGTAGTAATTACACTAGTAATAACTGACACTTTCATTGGAGCACTGCCTTTCACATGTTCCATCATTTTCACTTTATCCTTTACAACTGTTCCAATAGTCGAGCAACTG
>VBSM01002217.1:45215874-45269356 GCA_008086735.1 Cheirogaleus medius
TTCTCTTTGCTGCAGATCACCTGGACTTGCAGTAGGATTTTCACTTTGGAGGCATGGTCATAAGGGTAAACACGGACTCACAAAATTGAATAAAGAAGTTAAGACGAAAGTGATATTGTATATAAGCGACAGTATAAATAATGAAACTAGCCACTAACATAAAGATGCTGTGCTGATGAACCCCTTATGCCATGAGGGTTTGTCTACATGCATGGCAGAAACTAGTTCCCAAATTATTAATTTAATTATAAATTATCCTTATGGGGAGCCTTGGGAGCCTGTTCATGGAACACTGTAAGTCAGGTTGTCCATAATCCAGGGACTATCTGCAATTCAAATTATATTCTATTTTGTTTTTTTCCTTTTATTTTAAAAAGCATGTAAAACTTTTTGTGTTCAAAAACAATTAAAATAAAATGACTTCAGTTTTTACAATAACACACTTCTAATTATCCAGACTAACTCATTTATCCCCAGGTTTCAGATAATCAAGATTTTAATGTTTGAAGGCTATTCATTTGCAGTATAGAGTTGTTTCTCATACAAAAGAGCTTTACTTTAACCATATAATGTCAAGCCATTTAACCATTTTTCCCCATAAATTATTCCCCTCAAACTGTAAAACACTTCTGTTGCTCTCTTTTGGACTTTGATTTGTTTACTTATTTCTCTATGTCATTTAACAGAGGGACTAAATCCTGCATATATTACCCTGACAGAAGCCTCACCAATGCTAAGCACACTGGAGGACAATAATATTTGGCAAAATGTGTTTTAGCATTTTGATCACAGTTATGTTTAAAACACAACAATGACAAAACAAAATCTTCACTTAAACTACTGTTTCATATTCAGATTCCTCTGAGAAAAAATAGAAGCATGTAGCTTTGATTCTATAATTCTCAAAAATGAGAATTAGTAAGCTCATGAGAGTGACCTATAGTGAAAATCATTCTATGGGAATAAATTAGAGTTATTCATTAATTTCTTCCTAGGCCTGAAGGAACCTCTTGAAAAATAATTTTCTTTATTTAAAGCCATCTTCTATGGCTTTAAAGGATATCTCTAGATTCTGGAAAACTTTAATTGCTGAAAGACTAGAAGAGATTTATTTCTATTTCTACCTGATTTAAGAGTTAAGAATCTGTGAAATCATACACTCACAGGTAACTTTTCTGCAGAACCACAAAGAGACTATTGAATAGAGATTGCATTAAAGAGATTATCTTTTTCTAAGGGCCTTAGGATAGTCTCTAAGCACTTTTCCTCAAATTATAATGAAAGCTATCCCAATAGGCAATTACCAACATGTTGAATATAAGCCTGATTTTATGGTAGCCTATCTAGGCAAAAGAGAAGTAAAATCCATCATAATAAATGCATTATTATATGGACTTGGACATTATCACTGGGCAAATCACCTCTCAAATCAAATACATAAAGTGAAATACTCTTGTAATATATATCGTGAAATCAGCCTATAAGGCAGATACATTGTCTAATGTCGTGATACTTAGTAAAGAAAATGTTTACCAGTTCTTTTATTAAAAGAGGCTGTAAACCTATGAAAGCTATATAGCCCAATATTTTAAAACTAAGTACAAAGTTTAATCATATACAACTTCCACTAAAATTATACAACATATAAAACCATACCATTAAGAAGGGGAAAAACCCAGAAAGAACCTTGAATATTCAACAATATTTACTCAGACACTGGGCTCTTTTCAATGACATTTACCTCTCCATAACCACAAGCCCACAATCACCTGCAACAATCCCTCTCTCTAACATTATTGGAGGCAAAGTCTTTCTGAAAAAAAGGCCACTATTTTCACCTGTGCTCTGGATTCCAACCTCACTCCATAGATCTTGTTTCACAAATCCTGTCCCTTTTGTCCTGCATCTTAAACTTCTCCATTGCTAATCAATATAAATTATTCTAACCTTAAAAAATGCACTTTTTAAGCTAGTGCTCTCCTATTTTCTTCAGAGCTAGATGTCATGAAATTGCTATCTCTATTTCTACATGTCTATTTCTTTAACTATTTAAATTCTGAATTCCTTTTCTACCACTCTCTTAAACTGTTCTCACTAACTGAGGTCACTGATGATACCCATGCTGAATATCCAATGGACACTAAATCCTCAGTATCTGACCTCTCCCTAGTAGCTGACACTTTGGGAAATTCTTCCCTCATTTGGCTTTTATGACACTATTCTCTTGATTTTCTTCTTACCTCTCATTCTCAATATCTTTTGTAGACTTTTATCTTTATTCTCTTTTAAATGTCAGCATTCTATCGGTATGAAAAATTAGCTCTTTGTAAACCTCTAATACCACGGCTTCAAATACTTTTACGTGATAACAACTTTCAATCTAGTCCTGTCCTAACTCCAGACCCTAGTGAATATCTTTACTTGAATGCCCCTTCCGTGCATTTCAAACTCAGCTTAACTCATTATTCACTTCTTTTGCATCCTCTTTCTAAATGAAATAACCAAAAACTTGGTCAGTCAAGGATTCATACTTGGTTTTCTCCCCTCTTCCTTATTATTCTCCACATCTAATCAGTCATACTAACTTCTCCCAAATTCAACTTCAGCTAGTTTCCAAATCACACTCCTCCTGCCTTAACTTGATCTGTTAACTTCTCACTTGGAATGTTCTAAGAGTCTCCTCTCTCTCTCTACACTCAGCACCTCTCCTCACCACCTTCCTGCACATCCACTGGGCATATTGCTGACTCAGGAATCACTCTAAAACACAAACTTGATATTACTTTCTTGTTAAAAATATTTCAATGACTTCCCACACTTTTCAGCATAAAGTTAAAACCCCTTAACTTAGCCTACAAGGGACTTTGACATGTGAATACTGCCTAGCTTCTACCAGTTTCCCAAGGTCCACCCTGGATATTTATAACACAAAACTATAGCTCTTTAAACACATTATGCTTGTTCATAGCAACACGCTATATGCCTTTTGCCAAAAATTTTCTTCTTGATGATCTACTTAGTTTCTATTTGTCTTTTAAATCTTTACTTTCTTTCCTCTCATCCTCTCTTGAGTCAGGCTTTCATCTCCACTACTCCACAGAAATTGCTCTTGTAAGGTCACCAATAACACCTAGATTTCAAAATCCATTCCTCAGTCTGTAACCTGCGTGATATATCAGCAGTCATGGGCAGAGTGATTCAATCCTATCATTTTCAGAGGGCAGACAACATAGTGGTTAAGAGCATAAACTCTGAAGCCAAACTGCCTGAGTTCAAATTCTAACTCTACCACCTAACTTGCAGGGCTGGGCAAGTGACTTCCCTAACTGATTGCAATGTTTCATCCCTGTACACCTTCACCCCAGTCTACTTTTAACAAGGCAGCCAAAGTGATCATTTTGAAAAATACAAGTTAGATTATTTACTTAAAAATCTCCAATGGCCCCAAACTGGAAACAACCTATATGTCCTTTAAATGGTGAATGATAACCAAACTGTGGTACCTCCATATAATGGAATATCACTTATCTATAAGAAAGAACAAACTATTAATACACATAAAAACATAGATGAATCTTAAATGCACTTTGTTAAGGCAATGAAGCCAGACCCAAAAGACTATACAGGTATGATTTCATTTATGACACCCCAGAAGAGGCAAAACTATGAAGCAGGCTAGTAGCTGTCAAGGGCAGGGGCTGGGGGAAGGGCTGACTATAAAAGAACAGCACCAGGGAATTTTGCCATAATGGAACTATTTTGTCTCACGACTGTGGTAGTAGATACATGATTCCAAGCATCTGTCACAATTGAGAGAACTGTCCACACAAGGAATAAATTTTAGTGTACATAAATTTAAAAAGAAATTGAGAATGTGAGGAAACTCAAAATGGAATCAAAATAACAAATAAATCTAATTATATTAAAAATGAGTTAACAAAACCACACTGAAGGTATGAGCGAGAGGGAGAAAAGAGTTAGCCTAAGACACTGTGAAAAACAGTATTTTAACTATGTACTATAGTGCCAAAGGCAAAAAGTACTGTACACAAATATAGTACTGTAGTTAGGAAATTTGTTTCTCACAGGGGTAGTACAGGTTAGCAATCCTGAAATTATTTTGTGTATATTACAGTTGAAGAAATAAGTAAAAATTACAGTTGAAGAAATAAGTAAAAATACTGTAGATAATGAGAACCTAGTTTCTCACTGTTGGAGAACAAAGTGACAAACGAAAAGGCGAAGGGTAAAATGAATGCTGTGGTACTGGACTGGAAGTATGTACTTGTGGTTTTTTACTATACATGCAGATAGATACAAGTGCAAAGGTTAGTATACATACATATATCTTCAAACTGTCCACTAAGAGGACCTAGAAGTAATAACATCCTAGTAACAATGAGCACATCTAGTACCCAGATCTTGGTTTCTAAATATTATTCTCCAATAAAAGGAATATGGGCTCGTTGGAGAAGCAGTTGATTCTAGGGCTTCAGGGAAAACACAAAATGGGCCTGGAGCCTCCTGTAGTACAAATGCTCAAAAAAGTAAGCATTTTGAAAGGACACAAGGGTCACCTTGAAAGAGTTCTCAATGCCAAAGCTGGAAAAAACTAAATAACTATAGTATTGCATTATAATCCATAGAATAAAATAAATAGCCATGAATCCACACTGATACTGGCTACAAAAATAAATGTGAGTGAACAGACAGCTCTTTATAGAAGAATTCCAATAAATAAATGAAGGAATGAGCAAAATAGGAAATCACCATTAGAACACCACAGTAATAATTACTGCAGGTAAGATCCACCAATGGATGCAAAAATCAGTGGGTGAGGCCGGGCGCAGTGGCTCAGATCAATTGAGCTCAGTAGTCCGAGACCAGCCTGAGCAAGAGTGAGACCCCGTCTCTACTAAAAAAATAGAAAGAAATTAGCTGGACAACTAAAAATATATAGAAAAAATTAGCCAGGCATGGTGACGCATGCCAGTAGTCCCAGCTACTTGGAAGGCTGAGGAAGAAGGATTGCATGAGCCCAGGAGTTTGAGGTTGTTGTGAGCTAGGCTGACGCCACGGCACTCTAGCCTGGGCAACAGAGCAAGACTCTGACTCAAAAAAAAAAAAAAAAAAAAAAAAAAAAAAAAAAAAAAAAAAAAAAAATCAGTGGGTGAAAGTTAAAGAGAAACAGAATATTTGTATAGTATCAAAGTATCTCCTCCATCACATTTACTAATTACAAAGAGAAAAATGGTAATATTACAGTTGAGAAACCCAGCAGATACCACAAGCAATCATGATTAACATCACCAATAATAAGACATTGCCATTATGTGCCTCCTGACAGGACACACAGAGAAGGGAACATCACTTTTGTGGTATTCCTATCAAAAATGCATAAGCTTCATGTATCATGAGAAAACATGAGAATAATTCAGATTGAGGAACATTTTACAAAACGACTGACCAGTACTTTTCAAGTGTCAAGGTCACAAAAGATATAGACAGACTCAGGAATTGTCAGAGACTAGAGAAGACAAAGACGACATGACAACTAAATACAATGCGGGATCCTGGAATGCATTCTCGAATAGAAAATGGACACTAGTGGAAAAACTAGCGAAAACCAAATGGTTTGTAGTTTAACTAACAGTATTGTATCAGTTTTAATTTCTTAGTTTTGATAATTATAGTATGGTTATGAAACATACTAATATTTGGGGAAGCTAAGTGAGGGGTATAGGGGAACTCTCTGTACTATTTTTATAATTGTTCTGTAAGTCTAAAACTATTTTAAAATAAAAGCTAAAAATTGGCCCCAACAACTCCCCATCTCATCAATAATTAAATCCACAGCTCTCTGTGATCTGGTTCCCAGTATCACTCGGACCTCCTCTTCCACATTCTTGCCACCCTCATCACTCTAGCTGCTCTGGCCTCTTTGTCAGCCACATGACAAGCAAACTACCACCTCACAGCCTTCATATTTGTTTCTTCGCCTGAACATTCTTCTCCCATTTGCCTGTATGGTGGTCTCCCACATTTCCTTAAAGAATATGCCTGAATACCACTTTATCAAAGAGGTCTTCCCTAATTTTTCTATATAAATGCTTCCTTCCCCTGTCGTGCTCTATCTCTATTTTATTTTTCTTCACAACCGTTATCACCATCTCAGGTACTACATATCATACATATTTAATTTTGGTCTCCACCATTAAACTAGAAGCTCCCAAAAGCAGGGATTCTGTCCACTTTGTTCATTGCTGTACCTCTAATTCCTAGAATAGCAACTGTTATATAATAGGTACTCAAAAATACTGCTGAATGAATGACTGACTCATCTCAAGCATGAAGTCCTATAGGAAACTTTACTTGGTCCCTACCTTACCCCAAAATGTCAGAGGCTGCTTTCTTCTCTAATCTCAGAATATCCTGTGCAGAGCTATTTTCCTGAATTTCTTTCACCGCAAGCACAAAGATATTTCAGCAGTGCCTACCTGCTGTTTGGATTTTGTTATAATAAATGAAAAAAAAATCAAAAACCAAGGTTAAAAGGAAGCAGTCTATCATAAAGAAGAATCAAATAATGACACATTTAAGAGGAAATTGGAATACCAGTTATTTCACAGCTATTACATATTATTTTGTGTCAATCTGAGTGACTATTAAAAATAATCTTCAGGTTGAAAATGATTTTAGTTTTAATTAATGAGAATGTTCTGAAGAGGTCAATGGCTTTAACCATCTATCCATGCAAGATTTTTTTTTTTTTTTTTGAGACAGAGTCTCACTCTGTTGCCCAGCCTAGAGTGCAGTGGCATCAGCCTAGCTCACAGCAACCTGAAACTCCTGGGCTCAAGCAATCCTCCTGCCTCAGCCTCCCGAGTAGCTGGGACTACAGGCACGCGCCACCGCGCCTGGCTAATTTTTTCTATTTTTAGTTGTTTGGCTAATTTCTTTCTTTAGAGTAGAGACTCAGGCTGGTCTTGAATTCCTGAGCTCAAGCAATCCTCTCGCCTCGGCCTCCCAGAGTGCTAGGATTACGGGCGTGAGTCACCGTACCCGGCCTCCATGCAAGATTAATAATTGAACTACAATTAGTTTAAAAGAAAGTTTTACAAAACTCCTATCCTTATTGTCTTAAATATATAATTCACTTAAGAAATACTTCATTTTTATAACTTTTTATACCTAATGTCAATAACTAGTTCAACCTTTTATATGACAGCTATTAGAGCACTTCAAAATTAAGCCAGAACAATGCAACGTGAACATTATACTAATAATCTCAAGATTAGTGGTTCTCAAACTTTAGTGGTATCAGAATCACCTAAAGGATTTATTAAAACGGGTTGTTGGGCCCCAAAATTCAGTAGGTCTGGAGTTTGGCCTGAGAATTTACATTTTGAACATGTTGCCAAGTGATGTTGATGTTGCTGGTTCAGGGGCTATACTTTGAGAAGTGTCTACTGCAGGCTGACTGCTCTACACAAAGCTTTTGTGATCTGTTCAGTGATATTTAAACTACAACAATACAGTAAAAGCTAAACAATATAGTGCTGATTTAGTATTTAACAAATTGAGAATAATGTGGAAAATACCATGGTCAGGCTCCTACTGTTTTTGACCACCAGGTCAAATAAGCAAATGGTTCTTATAAGCTGTGGTACTGGCCTGGGGTACTGAATGTTTCTGGCAGATCCCATATACTTGATGTTGGTAGTATTAACAGATTATGGAGAAGTTTCCCTCTCTAGTAGCCTGTAAGAACAAGTAACCTGTAGGAGCCACTGATCACTTCTGCTTTATTTACGATTTGCCATGGTGCTTATCAAAAGACAAATACTGTATTGCATTAACTAAACTGTCCATAATTTACAATGGCATCAAGTAGTAGCAACAGTATTAACAGTGGTCAAGATCCAGTCAAAAGTATTTACATAAGTCAAGAAAAAAAAGTATTTAACAGTTGTTTTCATGGTATGAAAGAAAGTATAAATCACAGGAAAATAATACTAATATGCTTAAAATAAGGAAAACACAAAACAAAACAAAATTCAGGATCATGTACGAATTAAGGATAGAATCATCTATATTAAACAACTTACACAGAATAAAAGAGACAATTATAACACATATACATTTAAGCTTTAAAAGTGTTAAAAAGCAACCACTGAAAACGTCTAAATCAGCTCAGTTTATCGATTGGGGTAGCATATTATACTTCAAACTCAGTACATATTAACAATATAAGGAGAGTACCTGACTACTAGTTTCACTTATGGCTTCTAGGAGTTTTTCAACTGCTGCTTGTAGTCGAGAGCTAATGTTCAGCATAAATTCTTCATTTTCAGGGTCTATTTCAGTTCCAGCAAAACCACTCCTCACAAGCCGTTGAGATAGCTCTGTTCCTTCCTCAGTTACTTTTGACCACATGCTACTGTCATTTCTTGGCATATCACTTCCAGAATAAGAGGGTATGGATTCATCTGTTACTAGAATAATAACATTTTAAAGCCATAGTTAATTATAATAATTATAACTTTAAAAGTTCCAAAATAATATGAAATTGAAACTTGAAATCATAGAAATTATAAAGTCTTTTAAAGACAGCACTGCAACAAAAGAAATACGCAAACACAGAATGCAGTATTATTCAATAACCAAGTAAGAATGAAAAGAATAATGCTATGCTAACAGGACTTTGCAGGAATTAATATTTGGGTTATTTAGTGTTTTTTCTTTGATAAAAACTTTTATGACAACTTTCAACAGATACTAAGTGTCCACGGTGTAGGGTTTGCTAAGTAATGGGGAAACATAGGTGATAAGATCTGGTTCCTATCCTCAAGGACTTTACAGTATATGGAGTAAACAAATATATAAATAACTACAAGAAAAGAAAAACATTGTGTGATAGGATGTTCTAGGTATACAGGAGGATAGAATAAGTGCATGAATTTATCTGGAACAGACTGTTTGATTTTTGAGCACTATACTGTGTAATATTACTTGCTCCCCCTACACAGTTAAAGGGACTAAGATCATTTTGTAGCTTGCTACTTTTCTAAGAGGTAGGTAAAAGATTAGACTGATGAGTGGTTCTAATTTAACTTTGGACATTGTTATCCACTCTATGCACACAAGCTTAGATAAGTAGAAGATAAGCTTTGGAAATGTTTTATCTAAATTAAAATAAAAGCATATAGATTACTCATCACTGCCATGGAATATTCATGCATGGCAGCATGCTACAACGCAATAATAAAATTTCCTGAAGAGAAAAGATCTATTCTTTTATTACATGTAGTATATATTTGTTATCAGTAACTGTACAAAGTTAACAAACTAAAGCAAAGGAAACTTTAATATCCAAAAAACTCAGAATAAACAGTTAGTTTGATGTATTTATTCAGAATAATAGCTGTTTATTAGAACTCATCTTGCTAAAGTAGCTGGTCCCACATGGAGTTCTCTCAGCCACATACAGTAATGATATCAGATGCAGCTTCAGACACAAGATCTGAATTCAGCACAATTCAATATTCGCTAAGCAACTCCTCTTCACCAGTTAATGGCTGAAGAGTCCAAAACTGCATTCTACGGCATGATTTTAAAAGTTTGCTATCTATACATAGGTGTATCTATCTAATTCTTGGTGTAATAACTATTTTCACTTTGTATTTTTGTTCCTAAAATTAAAAAACACATCAACTACACTGGTATTTATTTTATTTTATTTTTATTATTATTATTTTTTTGAGATAGAGTCTCACTCTGTTGCCAGGGTTAGAGTGCCGTGGCGTCAGCCTAGCTCACAGCAACCTCAAACTCCTGGGTTCAAGCGATCTTCCTGCCTCAGCCTCCCGAGCAGCTGGGACTACAGGCATGCATCACCATGCCCGGCTAATTTTTTCTATATATTTTTAGTTGGCCAATTAATTTCTTTCTATTTTTAGTAGAGATGGGGTCTCGCTCTTGCTCAGGCTGGATTTGAACTCTTGACCTTGAGCAATCCACCGCCTCGGCCTCCCAGAGTGCTAGGATTATAGGCGTGATCCACCATGCCCGGCCTGGTATTTATTTTTATTATTCCATGTGTTCAAAATGGAATGCTCTGATAACAGAGATTAATACTTTATAAATATTTATGAATTCAAAATGATGTTGGAATCCAAAAGATGCTCAAGGTATAGCACAAGGTATATTGCAAAATCACTAAGTCAAAGTAATGTAACCTAGAAAATAAATATTTTTAAAGAGATTATAGAAGAAATATTCATAGTTTTTAGTTGGGTCTTAAAAAAACTAAAAATACTTATGTTAAATACAGTATCTTTATCTGAGACATTAAATGCATTCTAGTGACATTTTCTTTCTCATAGGTATAGAAAATATGACAAATCTGGGGTCAAGGGAATAGTCTGAGATGATGAGAAAGCTAAGTTTTATGGGGCAAAAATATGGGGAGAAGTAGAGATGAAATAAGAGGAAGAGCTAAAAAAAAATAGGTAGCTGGAAAGTAAGTTGGATTCAAGCTGTGAATAAAATCTTAAATTTTATAGGAACCTTGGTATTTATGCTATAAAAAATGGAAAGAGTAAATCATTTTTTGAGCAGGAAGATAATAATCAAATATGTGAATCAGGAAGCAAATTGTAGCAATGCAGACAGGTAAGCTGGAGAAGAAGAAAAGACTAGTTATAAAGCTATTTTAATATCCAGATGAGCGGTGACAAGGACATGAACAAAGATGGTAGAGCTGTGGGGTGGGTTGGGAAAAGTCATAGGTTGGAGACGACTGAATGTGTAAGACAAGGTAGAAAGAAAAGTATAAGATGACTCTGGGTTTCCAGTTTAGATGATTCTTAGATGACAGAGGAATCATTAAGAGAAATATTAAAAAATCAGAAGAGAGTATGTATAATAAATGTGAAAATGATTAGCCTGAAGTATTAGTGAGGTATGTGGAAATGAGTTAACTGTTGGAATTTTGGGTCTGCAGAGACTTTGGGATCATTTGTAGAAAGGTTAGAGTTGAAACCCTGGAAGTGGATACATTTGTTTTAGGAGTATATTTAGTGAGAGAATGAAGACAAAGTTGGAAGGCTCTGTATATTACAAGCTAACAAAAGAACTTGTGTTAACAGAATATGAGAGAGATACAGGAGACAGACGTTCCAGGAGACAAGAGAATATTTAAAAAAAAAAAAAAGAAACTGGGATAATGTTATCTGTCTAGGAAGACAAACAGGACAAGGACTGAGAAGATGCTATGGATTTGACAATTGGGAGGTCAGTGTTGTCCTCTGTTGAGAGCAGCTTGGTACTAAAGGAATAGAAACCAAAGCCGGCAAATGCAGGAGTCAGTCTACTCTCTCATCAAGTTTGCTGAAGTTGACCTTGAGCAGGTAGCAAAGCTGAGAACAATCAATACGAGTTTTTTTTTTTAAGGCAGTATGAAGAGAACAGCGTTTTTCAGATATAGATAAGGAATCAATGGTGAAGAAAAGATTGAAGATATTGTAAATTACATGGGAGCAAATCTCAAGCACAAAATACAGAAAATGTGAAACAAAGCAGCTTATAAAAGGCCACTGAATATCAGTTTTTTGAAATGGCTAACAAATAGACATTAAAGTACCTAGAAAAGGTGAAGAAGTCAACTTGCTTAATGTATTTTATTAATAACATTTTGAAGATATAAACACTCTGAAATAATCTGAATAATACATTCTGATGAAGAAAAAGAATTTTAAAAAATTCTTATGACATAAAGGGATGACAAAAACATCAAGTTTACATTTATGATAACTAGTCTTCTGGGGGAAAAATCAGAAGATAATATAAATCAGCAGGGTAATTTCACAACATGCCAATAATAATCTTAGAATAGCCAGTTTGGTAAATAGAATCAATTCAGATTGTGAACCACTCAGATCTATGCCTTAAACATAGTAAATGACAGCTATTCAAGTCCTTTAGTCATTTACTTTATGGATTGTATTATGTTTTTTTCCAGATAGATAACAATTCCTTAGATTAAAGTAGGATGGACAATATGAGAGAGTCTTCCCTGCCCCAATGGTTCTCTGAAGATCCCTATAGCTCCAACTGGAAACCACTGGGCTCTAGTTTGATCATAGTATCCAAAAGTTGAGAAAACTGTACTGAAGCCATGGGAGACCTAAGAGATTTACCCAAGGTTACAGTGAGCCAGTAAATAACCAAAGCCTTCTGATTACTAAGCCACCACTCTTTCTATAAGATCACATTACTCCAAAAGGAAGCTGCAGAAAACGAGATTTGGTTCCTGACCTCCTATAGAAGAGGTGAGCACTCTACCACTGAACCATCACAAAGCAGATTTAAAGGAGATTTTCTTCCAACACAGCCTGGGGAACTCATTTTTATGAACTGATCTAATATTCATTCTGGCTCAAAATCTCCCTTCAATTTCATAAACAAGTTTACTCTTATGAGGAAGCAAACATTAGTAAATCAATTATTTATTTTTTTTGAGTGTTAACAAGTCCATACATGTTTAAAATCTAAACAAGTTCAGACCTGAAGACTGAAAATAGATTACAAGTGTTGAAAAAAAAGTCATATATAAAAACTGAAAGGTAAAAGTCATTTTATAATCAGATTAAGACAATTTTTGTTATGTTAAATAAAACATAAATCTTTCAAATAATGCTTCCATTAAAAATATGAAGGAATATTAAAAAAAATTCTTACATACAGAGCACAGTTAGTACATTAAAGCCTATATTTTTTTCAAGATTTAAGAAAAAATTCAAAGTTTTAAATTATAAATTCTATTAATTCAATATATCCTTTAAGATTCAAGATAGGTCTAATAAGTGTCCCCAAAGATATTAGTGGCTATCCTAATTTTATTAGTAAGACTAAAACACCATTGCTAAACATAAAGACATAAAGATGGAGTTAATTAAATGGAAAAGTGCACATTATAACTAATGATGCTAATACCAGCAAAATTATCTCTTCTACAATATACTATATACTATATTTCTTAACTGCGGATTTAATTTTTTCTTTTGTATCTTATTATTCTTTCAGAATCAGTCAACAGTTAAATAATTAAAATTTAAAGTGCTTAAATGATTGAAATATATATAAGGTGGCTTTAACCAAAATATTAAGTACTATGACTTTATCTTGCCTTGAATTGGAATCTCAGTGCTTCCTTCACTGGACTGTGAATTGCTACAAAGTAGAGCGCATAGAGAAACTGCTCAATAAACTTTTGTAAAATTAAACTGATGAAATTGCTTATAATTAAAAAACTTTATTACTGTATATCTTAAAATAGGATTTAGACACACTTCATCTATATTGGCAGATTTAGATATAACTTTGTGAGAAAGTAAGCTAGTGGATCAGATGTCCTTTTAGGTCTGCTTTCTCACAGAAAATGAACATAAACAATCCTCTGTGCTTGAGTTAAATTACGAATTTATTACTTTTTATAACTATGGGGACACTGCTCTGGAAGTGAGTTCATTGTCTTTTAAGAAACGTTGTTTGCTAAATACTTCAGCAATCATTTTGAGAAATATCTAAGAGAACTGCTAACAGAAAGGCATAAAATATTTTTGTAATCTACAGAACAGTCTTCAGAGTGTTTTTTGAATATGGGAGTCAACCTAGTCTGGGTCTTACCAGTAGAACAGTAAAATCTCTCCCTAGATGGTTAAGTGAAACTAGTTTATGAAATTATTGTGTAAAAAGCATAATCTGATAAACACTTTTACAATTAGACCAAGAAAATATTACCTAATTCTTCTCTAAACATTAAGGTCCATGTGTAGAAATAAATTAGCCCTTGACTCAGTGCTTAATTTGAAAGGAAGGTTTAAAATTCAGTATTATTTCAGCTCTTATTTTACTAAAAGCAGTTTTAAAAATTATCTTTGAATTCAACTAAGGTGTTTTTAAATCAATTTCATTTAAAATTCCAAATCAAGCTTTTCTTTGTACTTAGAAACCCACTACTGGCCAATTTGTAATTAGGTAAACCTTCTATAAGTGGGTAATTTCTTCTCATTTCTACACATAAAATTTAAAAAACACAATGCTCTTCAAAAATTATAAAAACTGGCATTTCAGAAGGTCTTCCTCTAATTCAGGAGAAGTGCTTATGTGTGGAATGGTAGTGAACTGTGGGCTTCACCTTCTGATCCAAGAGTCCAGACCCTATCTTTCTCCATCTCACGAAAATGTTCTCCCCTTTTGATTTCCTGATTCCCTCTCCAGACAAGAAATTGAAAAAACAAGAGAAAATGGAGGTCAGTAATGCAACGGTAATAAACTGAAAGAAGAGCTAAGCCGACACAGCTGAAGAAGACAAAGCTAAGGAAGATGGCTATGTCATGTCAAGACCTAATCTCTGGATCCACACGCATTCCGTCATATTTCAAACCACTTTTCCAAAAGAAAGCAAGCACCTAGCTGAGGACAGTCCAAAGATAAGACCAAACCTTTGATTTCTCATTAAGTCTTTCTTCTAACCATCTCAACAGGTATGTAAAAGTGGTGCTAGATTCCTAAAAGCTCTTTATTTCTAACCTTTCCTTAACTAATACGGTGGTTTCAAGATGTCATCCATACTCCATGATATTGTTAAGAGTCCTGAATGCTGATGTGGAATTTTTCTTTTATTGGTGGAGAAGCTGGAAGCCTTCTGGTTTATGCAGGCACAGTAGCAACCCTAGGTAGCTTGAGCATGAGCTAATGTGTATATGACAACTCTAAGACACACACTTGCAAATGCTATACAGTAATAGAGTTTAAAAAGAATGGCTCTAATGTATTTGTGTTTGGAGGTCCAGTTGCTGGAACATACTTGAATATTTTCTTTTATATTTTCAACACATTGCAAAGCACCATGAACTCAGCAAGATTTGTGGAAGATGATGATTGCTTCAACAGCATATAAAACTAGTACCTCCTGTGTGTTCCTCATGGACACTTGACTTTACAGAAGTCTCTGCTTCTGATCTCCAAATCAGGCTGGCAGATGACTGGCCTTTACTAGATCTATCTAGAATCCCAAGGACATGGCGACCAATTGTTTCTTCAACAGCTGCTGTTGTCTTTACAACTTCTAACAGGATTTTCAGAAGTCTGTTATTAGCTTTCTGGAGGGCATATCTGTAAAGAAACATTTATTAAAATGTTCAATCTTTTTAGGCATACACTTTATGTCCTACAAAAAATGCACTGCAAAATATTTGATTAAGTATATATATTATCCTCCCTATTAAAATAATATGCAATAGCACCTACAACAAAGTGCTTCTTGTTTTAAATTTATTTTATAACTATATTATAAAATGATTTATTTACTTCTGAAAAAATTTTGGCCAATCGGTTTAACTGTACCGTTTTTAAAAAATGTGCAGCATTTAATTGACCTGAAAGGAACCAAATAACCAAACTTTTAAACTAGTTGCCAGGTTAGAAGAAAATTTTAAGGAGATAAAAAATTTAAGTTTTAAAAAGTATGGTAGTTATTGCAAGTTATTGAGCTGGTTATACTGTTCATGGTTATTCATATATTTTGTACAATTAATCTTTTTATGTATCAAACATAAAAACAAATTTTAAAACATAATTTTAAAATCTCACCAGAAAAAAATATGTGGTATTTCTACAACTAATGGTGATGAACTAGATGCTTAAATTACAAAAAGTAATAGGCAGAGACCAATTTTTAAAAAGGTCTGTAGTGAAATTTCACTATCTGCCAACACCAGAGGGAATATCACAAGCTGTTTGTATTACATCTGCTCCAGAGACAAAAATGTCTCAAGTTACACCACACTCATTTCACCCAGTAGAAGAAATCTATTTTCAACTAACCAGAATTAATGGCATGTCTTTTTAAAAATACATTCTTATTTTTAAAAAATTAGAAAATACTGCTAACTACCCACCAAAAAACCTTAGCACTCAATTAGTACTAACATTTTCATTTCTAGACTTTACACCTCCTCTGTCTCTTTCATAAACATATATATTTTTACAAACAAAAATGGGATCATTCTGAAAAATGAGCTTTTGTACATTTTCTTTTTTGCTTAACATGAACATTTTTCCATCTCAAGAAAGGTACTTGTATAAATGGTGATTCAGAGGATTACCTAATTAATTCTCTAAAGAACTAAAGAACTCTCTTAAGAGCTCAGTTCAACAAAGGTATGACATATCAGCAAACTACATTTTATACGTGTAGACAAAATAAGAGACTTTCATGGTAAAGGTCCTCTGCCTTAAGATAGTTAACTTCACATTGTAGGAGATTACTAACAATCAGGTTAAAGGATATCTGTTTTCACAAGAACATGACACATCTATTTTAAGATATAAAGGGAGAAGTTTTCCTTTAGTATTTGTCAAGTGAAACAGTTCTATTTTTGTACCTAGATCAAGTTCTCTGCTTACATAATCAAGAATACTAAAATAAAACTCTAAATAATTTAGTTAGTAGGAAGTCAAGGGTTTTATTTCCTTAATTTTTTCTGAGGTTCTGTTCAAGCCCCATGTCCTAGGATAAGAATAATGTAAAAATATTTCTACTTAAGAAAAAATGATTAAAATTAATATGATGGTAAAAAGAAATAAAGATACTTTTTGTTAGCACTCACTATAAAAATTCCTAAAGATTAAATACTGCATAATTTTCAAAATATACCAATTAAAAATAAATAATATAAAATAAACATTTTGTTTATTTTATATTGCCATGGTAACTCTAGTATTCATACACTGTCTTTCTTGTTTGAGTTCCATACTGACTGCGTTCCATACTGATGATCCAATGGGGAAGCCAAAATCTTAGGGGCCAAATTCCTCCATGCAAGCTGAGGAAGGAGGTTAGGAGGACACAAAGAGGGTTGACATTCACAGAAATTGGAAAAGGAGGAAATTAAGTTAGTAAATATTAGTTTTAACTTAAAATTAAAGAAATTATCTTCATTTAAATAAATTTTAAAATATTGTGCTTAAAGTCCTTAATATTAACGTGGGATAACTACTCTCATTTAACATTTTTATATTAATCTCTGAAAATCAAAGTAAGGAAAAGCTTTGTTAACATCAGGTAATTAATTTATTCCTCTATAAAACTAGGATATGGATTAAAAGTTTTCATCTGTTACATAGTAATGCATGAAAGAAGCTAAATGTGAAATGTTTACAGTTATAGTAACTTTTTTTCTCAGCAAAAACAAACCAGGAAATAGCTTACATTGAATACATGTCCATATAGTCAAGGAATAAAATAAGAAAAAAGGAGGAATAAAGTTCACAAGTAGAACTGTGAACTTTTAGATACAAAATGACATATAAGAATAAAATTAATCAAGAAAGATTCAATATCCAAATACCTTAACATTTAAAGTATGTGATTAATATCCAATCAAAAATTACATACATAAAATAGATTTTTAAAAATCTGTCTATTTAATGATCCTTTAGTATATAATCTTTTATATACTAAACATATATGGACATGTTTAATACACATATAGTATGATGGTTTTTAAGACAAAGTATAAATGTACAAGATAAAAATGAGGACAAATAAAGCTTACTACATTGAAACAACCATTGTAATTCACTTTGCACATTTTGTATACCTTTCATTGGACAGAATATCAGAAGGCACATCTTCAGGTTTTTTGTCCAATTCCTTTTCTTTAAACGTCTGTTCCTCAATTTCCTCTAGACTTTCATTTCCATTCTGTTTAGGTTTGTACAAAGGTAAAGAGGAGAAGACGGAAAGAAAACCTGTCATCTTGGAAGTAGCATGTCATTCTTCTATATTGGTATAAGGTAAAACAGAAACCTTTGTGCACAAAATTGATACTGCTTGAAATAATATTTAACTATATCTTATCAGGAGATTAGCATTATAAAAAACAAGATGAAACATTCTAGTGCACAGATGAAAAAAAATTTTATGGGTTCAAACTAAATGCAGGCTATAGTGCAACAATAAAGTTTGTTAGTTTGTTCCTTGGTGAAACAATAGTTGCTGCCATAGCAATGCCAGATTCAAATTACCTTAAATGGAACATAAGGCATTTTGACTCCACCTACCTTACATGTAAGCAATCACAAATATGTTAAGCTCAACACCTATAAAAAATACATTTCACATCACCAACAAAGACAGACAAATCCTACTGAATTGTTGATCCATTGCGCCTAGGTGGGCCAAAGTCCATACTACCTGTGTTTGCGTACTGCTGTTGCGCAGCTCACAACACAGCTTCTCTCTTCCAGCTAAAGACAGCTGCTTTAGTGCTTCCAGCTCCTCTAAAAGCACCCTCTCTCTCTCTGAAACCAGGTTTTCATTATCTATGGAAGATTTCTAAATAAGAAAAAAGGTCATGAGAGAATATTGTTTGCGATAGAAGAAAAGAGCAGAAATATTAAGTAGATTTCTTTTAACCCCTGGAACCAACAGGTGCTGGTTATACCTATTATTTATATTTCATTATAAGGGGTTAAAAGCATATACAAAGTTCAATGCAAAATTTGAAACTTAAAAAAAAAAGCTAATTAAGCCTAGTCAGAAATTTGTGCAGTTCAATTAATATTTTAATGTCAATTTTGCATTGAAAATTAAGAAGTTTGAATTTACAAAATACAATGAAGAAAAGCAAAATTAGTTTTTCCAAATTGTATGTTTTATGCTCAACTCCCAATTTTCCTATTAATTTATACCTGGAGGAAAATATACATATTAAGACTTCTTTATTTCACATATCTTCTTTTAGCTTTAGTTTTCAAAATTATTATTATTATTTTTTTTTTTGAGACAGAGTCTCACTCTGTTGTCCGGGCTAGAGTGAGTGCTGTGGCGTCAGCCTCGCTCACAGCAACCTCAAACTCCTGGGCTCGAGCAATCCTCCTGCCTCAACCTCCCGAGTAGCTGGGACTACAGGCATGCGCCACCATGCCCGGCTCATTTTTTCTATATATTTTTAGTTGGCCAATGAATTGCTTTCTATTTATAGTAGAGACGGGGTCTCGCTCTTGCTCAGGCTGGTTTCGAACTCCTGAGTTGGAATGATCCGCCCGCCTCGGCCTCCCAGAGAGCTAGGATTACAGGCGTGAGCCACCGCGCCCGGCCTAGTTTTCAAAATTAAATTCACTAAATTTGTTTTCATAAAAACTTTTACATAAATATTTCTTGCTTTTCTGCAATGATTTTGTGAGTACATTTTATACAGCAATTGATTCAGCTCCCAAATACCAAGGAATATTTAAATTTAGTCAAGAAAGGGATAAGAACATTATATAAATTTTCATTTCTCAAATCAAGAAGAGATGTTTCCCTGGAGAAAGTTCCAGAAACATACTACTTCATAAGCTTTCCATTCATGATTAAAAAGATGGATTAAAGATAGATAAAGGTAAATATTAGAGATGCTAACTGGTAGACTCACAAAACTATAAATGAATATGGGAATACTGAACAATAGCAACTGAATACTGGAGCACCTTAGGACAAAGTTGTTTCAAATTTTTCAAAGAGCTTTTGCTATGTACAGTCAATGAAACAATTTTTTAAAAAATTAACCGTGTAGCCACTTTTCCGGTGCTTGAAAAGTTAGTTAAATAAAATGATAGAAAGACAACGCACACTTCAAGGTTGAGTTAGGTGTTCTTAACCAGATCTAAAGCTGTTGTGCTGGCGAGTGTGTCCCTGATGCTAAATATATGTAGTTTGTTCAGATCTTGGCAAAAAAAGAAATATTTTAAAGGCTAAAGTATACTGCTATTTAAATAGGGAAGAAAAGGGACTTTAAGTCTCATACCTGGGCTAATTGTCTATTAAGTCTCTTAATCTCTTCTTGTAGCTGTTCCTGGTCTTCTCGCTGTCTCTCCATCTGTCGCATGTGTGCCTGTCTTAATAGTTCTGTTGCCTGTTGATGTTCTTGGTACTGTCGTACAAGTTCCTGCCTCATATCTTCCAACTGCTCTTCATTTAACATTAGCTGTCTAGAGGCATCCATACTTGATACCAAAATCTCATCATGGATCTTTAATGATAAAAAGAAAAAAAAAATTTAACCATAACACATTTTGTGGAAATCTGCCAGCATTGATATTTTAAATAAATATGAAAGCAATCCTACTACTAACCCATACAGCACGTAATACTTTATTATTACTAAACAAAAACATGATTTTCTAAAAGGAATTTTTCTTAATTATGATTCTAATACAACATGAAGTTAGTTTATTATCATTACGTTATTTTCCAAAAGTAAAATAGCTACTTATCAGTTAATTTAGATATAATCTAATTCTAATGGATGAGAAGAATAAAGAAAGATACTCAAGATTCCTTCTACTCTTAATGAAGCTATAAGTCCCATTATTCCTCTTGACATTTTATGATGGGAAAATAATATAAATGGAGTATTTATATTTTAAAATTAAATTTATGAAACAAGAAATTTTACCTATTTAATTTATATTATGCAGTGGTTACCACATTGCTACAGAAAACTTCTTGATAAAAAATAATTTTCAATACATTTTATTTGGAAATAAAAGTTTTATATTTCAGTTTCTCACACTTACAAGAAATCAACTCCTTAACTAGTTCTACAAATTCCTGAAGAGATACTACTTAAACAAATCATTCTGCCTTGAACAACTGCCAGTAAATTAAAGAGGTTTTCATGAACATCTCATGGTTTTGCATTCTATAAAGAGTTGAGTTTTATTTGTATGTTTCTCTGAATAAGACATAACCTATCCTGAACAATAATAAAATTTTTGATTTAGATAATGTTAAAAGAAATAGGATTTATTATACTTTTTGTTAAGGCAGCAAACAGTTGAGGTATAGACACAGACCTGCCATTAATAAGAAAAACAGAACTAGTATATAGATAGTAAATAGCTTTAAACTGTCTTCTTAAACAGGTAGGTATTTCCCTGTAATGTTGTTATGTTTAATTAAGCAAATAATTTCTTCACAGATATCACCAAACTGTAGTATAATCTTAAATTGGCTGAAACAAAATTAATGTAGGTATAACTTACAAGGAGATTTACCATGTACAATGTCTTTAAGACAAACAAGAATACTATGAACCGGATTTGTTTTATTTAATATTAAGTCACTTATCCATATTTCTTATAATTAATAAAATAATGTGAATTATAAAGTCAGGACTGGATTCGATACCTTCCTCATCTGTTAAGCAGCCTTAATTGCTAATATTTTATAGAGAAGGAAGTCACAATTTTTTATGTCTTTTATTCAAAGAGGCATACTTACAGATTCTTTGACTATAAATGTTTTATCTTTGGAGAACATTTCTTCTGAAATAGTCAGTTCATGGTCCTTTGATTCTAGCATATCATCAAGATCATCGTTATTCGATAACAGAACTTCCTTTCCATCTTCTCCTAACTCTTTACTAAGTGGCTTAAATTCTTCTTTAAATTTCATGTCCGTTACCTCAAAAGTCTGAAAACCAACTTGACCCTGTGATAATTTCATTTCATTACAACAATGTGGTTCTTCCTGCTCACAGAGAGGATGTGCTTGTTTTGGTAATGTAGTATTTTCTTTTCCCCCAGATATTCTAGACAGTTCAGTTTGTTGAGCAAATGCTATACTCATTGACACAATGACCTAAAGAAATAAAGCAAAAAGGAAATAATTAGATTTATAAATACCATAAGGAATTTAAAGTCACTACTCAAAAATTATATGCATTAGAAAAAGCATGGCCTCGTGGTTTTAAACAAAGAGAAATCTTATGATAAAGTGATAAAGAGATAAAGATACTCTATTTTACAATGAATCTAACCATAATGGTACACTAAGTTCTATGGCTGATATTCATAAAGAAATGGAACCATAATGGTACACTAGGTTATATGATTGGGCTTTAATATTGGAACTGTTGAATTATGAGTTAGTCTGCGTATGTTTTTTATAATTTTAACTGTTTCAATAACTAATCCCAGTGGAGTATATACATTTAAAGGGGGAGGATTGATAGATAAGATATAAAGGAAATGCATAAGGAATTAGGGAAAACGTAAATTAGATGAAGAGGTCAAGACATAAGGAATTATCCAGGCCATAAGGACTTACTCACTTACATCTGAGCTGAATGTCTAGGTCATGGAGACCAAAGTGAAAAGTGAGACACCATCATCTTTATCTAGCTCTCAAATGTCTAATTCTTAGAGGAATGCAAGTTTTCTCTTGCATGTGGGTAAAATGTATATACTCCATTGGGATTGGTTATTGAAACAGTTAAAATATTATAAAAAATATAAGCAGACAAACTCACAATTCAACAGTTCCAATGTTAAAACCCAATCATGAGGGCATAGCTCAGGAGTACAGTATTTGACTGCAAAACCCAATCAGGTGTATGCATTATGAAAGGAAATACAAAGACTAAAGAAATGGAACCATAATGGTACACTAGGTTCTATGGTAGATATTCATAAAGAAATGGAACCATAATGGTACACTAGGTTATATGGTTAATATTCAAGAATTTAAAAGAATGACACTGAGCATAGCAAGTAAGGACACAGAGGTGAGCAAAACTCACATTGATAATGTCCTCCACTGAGCCAGGAGGTAATGTTCAGTGGTTATCTTCCCTTAGTATCTGTAGCCATTATCTAACATCACAGTAAATTCTCTGAGTGGAAGTAGGTAAAGGTAATGTATATAGGATCAACCACTTTTTCTTTTTCTAACTTCTCTGCCACTTCTAAGGAAGTCCAAACTTTTCATAAGGTAAGAAATATATAAAGATTTGTTTTGGCATTCTGTAAAGTTTCTAATTACTATTCTACATCAAGAGAAGAATGTTGTTCTCAAATAAAAAAATCCATACATTTCACTTAAAGGCAATGGTAGTTGATACCATTATCTGACAAAGATGTACTATAAATGAAAACTTGTAACTAAAAATAATGGGCATACCATCAATAAAGATCTATGTTTTTTAAAGGCTCAAAGGGAATATAAACCAAGATAATCTTCAAGATAAACTATAAACTTACCTTAGCTACTTCTTCTTCTAATCGTTCTTGGTACTGTTTTTCCAGCAACTGAACCATATTTGTTTCCTGTTTCACTCCAAATTCATCAGAAAACTAAATGAAAAAGCAAAATATGACATTTATTTACACTAATTATACACCACTTATTTTTAAACTTCTACCCTCAAAATGTCCCCAAAATATCACTATTTCTTAGAAAACTTCTGGATACTCCCAGCAAAAAATAAATTTCAATTCTTCTTTCTTAATTAAAAATAATTCTAGCAAGCAACTCTACTAAATAATTATACCTACTACTGTGAACTTAATAATTACAGATGCAGAGAGTGAAATATATTTACATATTATTACTAACATATGGTTTTAGGGTAGAATAAGGATTATTAAATATAATAAAATATATATGTATATATTTTATTTTTTTTAAAAATATAAAAGTAAAAAAGTTTATTTTACCCCTTAGAAGGACAGAGAGAATGTGGGGGGGGAGGGGAGAGAGAGAAAAAGGGCAGGGGGAGAGAGCAGGGAGATAGCACGGCATCCCAAAGAAAGAGAAGGGAGATGCCAGACTACATTTTCTTTTAAGTAAAATGCTAAATACTGGCTATCTTTCATCATGGAATTACAAGCAAATTTTCTTTTCTTCTTAGTACTTATTAATAGTATCCAATTTTCTACAAATACAAATTATTTTTATCATTAGAAAAATAACAAACTTTTTTTTTTTTTTTTTGAGACACAGACTCACTCTGTCACCTGGGCTGGAGTGCAGTGGTATCATCACGGGCTCAAGCAATCCTCCTGCCTCAGCTTCCCGAGTAGCTGGGACTACAGGAGCGTGCCACTCTGCCCAGCTAATTTGTACAATTTTTTTTTGTAGAGATGGGGGTGGGGAGATATCTCACTATGTTTATCAGGCTTGCCTGGAACTTCTAGCCCAGGCATGAGCCACCACACCCATCCCCTAAGCTTGTCAAAACTGTAAAGATGTTCTCAGCATAAAAATATTTATTTATTTACCAATTGTCTGAATTTCATCCAATCAGATATTCCATATGGGGTGAGTGTAGAAGAATCAAGCATGTGATTAACATATCTCCTCTGTATCCAGAATGGAAGGCAATGATTTCTACTATGTCTAGGACTTAGGAGCTAAAAATCTATTGAGTGAATACCAAGGTTTAGCAGGTTTGAGAAAAGTTGCAAGTTTGAGAAATTGGGAATAAAAGAATGTTGAGGAAAGGCAAAAGGTGGTTTAAAACTAGATGGCATGCACTACTATAAAAGATGTGGAGCTTTTATTTATCATACAGACTCTGCTGGAGGAGGCCTAATACATTATCCCAGTCCTAGCACTTCGATCTTGGGGATTCCTAAACCCTATTTTAGAGATAGCCTGGTGCAACTTCCTGTGGTGGGAAGAAAAAGTTATGATGGCCCATAAATGTTATACAAAACAAGACAATTTTAAACTATAACATATTTAGAGAGAAAAACACCTCAAGTTTAACTTCTCTGTGTTTTTCCTATGCTATGAAAATACATTTAATTTCATTACTTATATATTCTGGGTCTTTTATATAAGGTATCCTCATATTTATAAGGCTTACGAGATTCTCAGCAACTACTTATGGACAATTACTAAACCACAGACATAAAAATGATAGTAAGAAAAATAAAATCAGTGTATGTAACAGTTTAAAGATTCAAAATAAAATACCTCTATTGTACCATCAATATCCTCTTTTAGACAGCTTCCAGGGTACATTTTTCTCTGTATATCAGATTCTGTAATTACCATTGAATCAATGGAGAAGCTAAATATAAATAAAAAAGGGTAAAAGAATTAGAGTTAGTGTGTTCACCCAAAATGTATACCATGCATAAAATGTGTACTGTGGCAGGGGAAACAAAAATGGTAAGTCAACAGTTATGAGTACATAACTTAAATCACATTTTTAACTAATTTTTCCACTTAAAAGTAACACAACTGAATGACAGAGTATTTTAACAGATCACCAACTGAATTTCATGGCATTTTATAGTATACTATAAATCCAGAGTTTATATAGATATTGACATTTTTAAAAAGTTATCTGAGATACATTAAGAAAAAGTCCATAAAATCTCACTTTTATTAAGAACTTGTTTTAACACATATATATATGTATATACGCATAGAAAAAAGTCTGATTTTTTTTTCTATGAATACACGTCAATAGCAACAATGATTACCTCTAGTCTAGTGGAATGGGGGCAGTGGCAGTAAAGAGAAGAATCTTAATGTACACATAGTCACTTCCTGATTTTTCTATTTTTAATCTATTCACGTATCTTTTGGTATTCATGTCTGTATTTTGTATTGTTTTACATGCATTCACTAGTTCATAAAAAAATTTTCTTAAAATGCTTGAGTCATATAAATAAGGTAAGATTAATATTTAGGAATCGTGGGGAAAAGATAAAAAGAACAAGTTATAATTTTTCGTTTTTGGCAAACAATTTCTCATGCCCATTTTCATGTGCACCCATGCTGCCTTCTTTGCTCCACATTCCTCTTGTCCACAAACTCTTCCTTCTCCTATTCTCTTCTATATTTCATTATGTCCAAAACTGGTCAGATACAAGTTATATCACTGTTTCATTTCATAACTTATACAGCTAATCCCCTACTGATGAACATTTGGTTGTTTCCAAATGTACACTATTACAAACAATGCTATAATATTCAGGCGTCCTCAAATTACAGCCCGTGGGCACATGCGGGTGTTTTTGCCCATTGGTTTTTTTACTTCAAAAATAAGATATGTACAGTGTGCATAGGAATTTGTTCATAGTTTTTTTAAATTATAGTCCAGCCCTCTAACGGTCTGAGGGACAGTGAATTGGCCCCCTGTTTAAAAAGTTTGAGGACCCCTGATATAGATCCTCAAAAATATATTTTTACAAACTTCCATGGATGTTTCTATATGATAAAAATCTTATATTTGTTAAGCTTAATATTTAAAATTTTAATACAGTGCCATAATCTAAAAAGTTATGCTAATTTTATTCTCATAATAGTACTGTTTAAGTATTTTCTCAAAATTTCAGTAATAAGGAGTCATAACAATCTTAAAACTTTGCTAGAACATATGTCTTTATTTTTGAGATTACCCTTTCTTTCAAATGCTATTAGCCATTTAAGTTTTTCCTGCTGTGAACTGCCTTCTCATGTTCTATGTCCATCCCATGTTTCTAAATACTCATTCATTTCCTTTATCCTCCCCTCCTTCCCTGCCCTTTCCTAGTTCTCCTATCATTTTCACCATTTTGTCTCTGTTCTACTCACTGTCCCTTGCATATACTGTTCTGATCCTTGGTTTTATGTCTTGGATGTTATTTTTATAGTCTAGAAAACCATCCTGATTATCTACCCAGCCATTATGATCCAAACTCCAAAAAGTACTACATAGTCCACAATGACTTCATTCTGTAAGCTTTATAGTATTTGAAAGTGTTTATCCCAAACTGAAAAAAATCATCTGGCTAAAACTGAATTCACTGTTCCTCTCTTACAATTCCTCCTCCCCCACCTCCTGATTTCCCTATTTATATTAATGTGCCATCATTCTCCATAAGCCCTAGGCTCAACCATAGAGACATCTTTGACATTTCCCTCTGCTTTGTTCCTAACATTCCTTCCATTACAATGTCTCAATATTCATCTTTCTTTTCCATTTCCCTGGTACTACTGCAATAGGCAGTATTATAGAAACATGTAGTGAAAAATGCCACACAGACAAGTGTTTAAATTCCAGCGCTTTGGTTATATCACTGTTATATTCTCCAACCACTATCTTTTAAAAGTTATTTTGTGAATAATTATTTCAATGATTAGACTAAAGTCCCTGGATGGAAAGGGCCACTTTATATACACCTGATTCTTCCTCCATGGCATCTAGCCAAGGCTCTTCTGAGTAACTATTTCATTTGATCCTTGCACTCCAAAGGGTAATTATTATTATCTCTGCTACTATTTAAAGATGTTTAAATAATCTGTCCAAGATCACATAGCCAATAAAAGGTCAAATCAAGGGTCAAATGCAGATCTGCCTGAAACTAAAACTCCTGGTCTTTCCAATCCTGTAGTGAGATTATAGTATGAAGAAGCTTTTAGTATGAAGTCACCAAGTATTTCTTAAATGAATGACCCAATCATTTTTCTTAAACTATTTCAAGTCTACCTACATAAAACAGTATACTCTATTCAAAATGTTTCATAGTTGTGCCCAAAATATGTGATGATATTTATAAGAAATAACTTTGACTCATTATTGTTAGAAACAATTAGCATGGTGGTGAGTGAAACTCTTTTTTGTGGGGAGAGGGGAGTAAACTAATGGTTTTAGCTGAAAGGTATTGTCAATACACTTCCACTGAGTATCACAGAAACTCTGACGGAGGATGGTGAGCTGGCAGAATCCCAAATACAGGAACACCACTAGCAAGCCTACATTTCCAGAAACCTCCCTTTTCTTCATGCTTTGGAGATAAAGCATCACTAATTACAGGAAGATTACTTGAAATGCAGTGACCAGTTTATTAGAGAGTTCTTGCTATCTACCTATTTTCTTTCATAGCAGAAAGCATAAAGCGTAGCTTCCAAATGTCAATCCAATGGCTGCATGCTTCAGAATTATTAATATCTTGTTAAAAACACGAATTTCCAGGTTCTATCTCAATGCTAATGAGTCTGACTCTCCAAATGTATAATCCAGGAATCTGTAATTATAACTATTAAAAAATAGTATTAAAGTTCAAAAACTTCTACTGTTTCTGATGTATGGTCATGTTTGGAAACCACTGATCTCAAAGAACATGGGAGCTTTATAAGGCTGTGACAATATTGAGTGAACAATTTCAAAATCTATATATAGGACCCAAATAAAAGAGAGAGTAACAAACTGCGTCCAGAGGAGTACAGACATTCAGTATTTGTCCACCACCACCATCCAAAAAAAATGTGTTGAGGTTCCCTTAACAAGTGCCTATGAACACATCAGTCCTAGAATAGCAGAGCCAGCTAAAGTTATATTAAATCTCTGAGGGTTTTATAGAGCTAGCTATATACTACAACACTTATCGACTAAATTACAAACTGTTCCTTCATTTAACAAATATGTATTGAGTACCTATTATGTGCAGGGAATTAGCATAGGTGTTTGGGATACATCAGTGACTTAAATGGACAAAGATCCCCACTCTTATAAGCTTAAAGTCCTTCAACAGAGACAAACAATAAACAAAATAAAAACAAACTTATCCCTCTCCAAATTTATATATATTTAGAGTTATATATATATAAAATACACATAAAACATATATACATTATATAAAATGTGTACAATGTATGTATACTCATAAAATAGATAACATTAAGTAATATAGAAAAAATCAATTAACATAGGACACAGAGCTCTAGGGGACAATTTTAACTTACATAGGCTGATCAAAAAAGGCCTCATGAAAACACGACATTTGAGTAACAATACAAAGGAAGTAGGGGTATTGGCCTTGCAAATATCTCAAAAAAGATCATTCTAGGCAGAAGGAGCAGCTAATGAGAAATCCCTAAAGCAGATGCATACTGATACTGCTTGTTTGAGGACCCCAAGAAGGTTGCACAATTTGAGAACAGTGACAGGCAAGTCAATAGGAGGTAAAAAAGAGGTAATAGGGACTTGTCATGTAAAGACTTAGTAATGCACTATAAGGACAGAAGAGCACTGGAATAACATGACCTGTCTTAAATTTTAAAAGCAAGGTTCTGGAGCCTGAGTTGACTATGTTGATAATAGACTTTAGGGAGGAGTTAGGGTAATCCAAATGAGACATGATGATGGCAGGGACCGCAGGGTGGTGAAGAGTGCTGCAGTTCAGAAGTACTTTGAAGAAATACAGAAGTACAGAAAAAATAGGATTTCTCGACAAATTAGAAGAGAGATATCAGAGAAAGAGGACTCATGATAGATAGAAATGGCTGCAGAAGGAGCAAATTTTGAGGGAAAAATCCAGAGCTCTACTTGGGACATGGTGAATTTAAACATTAGATAATCAAGTGGAGGAAATCCAGCCACAATTGCTATGATCCTATCTTATATTCCTTAAATACTCACCACATCAAAGTAGCAAAGACTAGGCATAGAATAAACCACAAATACATGCACACTGTCTGATTTAATTCAGCAGATTAGTAACAATCAGCATCTTTAGCAAATAAAAATGTAAATAAAATTCCTATACTAAAATGTCTTTGGTTTACCTCAACATCTATTTCATACATTTCAAAGATAGAGAATTATCTCCCACTCTTCTTAAAAATGCTACACCGTACATGTACATCTCTTTCAAGCAACTTTGCTTAAGTTACACTTTTGTCTTAAAATAACCATTCCAGATGATACATGATTGCTACTAAAATACAAATACTGCTGAATGAAATTATAAGTAGATGGATACCTTGGCTGAACAGTGGACTCATTAACAGCTTGAAGTCTTTCCTGCAAACAACTGATCTCTGCCCCATAGTTTTCTTCAGTTTCTTTCAATTGTTGCTGCAAAGAGGTTATGAGGTTTTCTAATGCTTGAACTTGTTCTTCAAGTTGTTTAATTTTTTCAGTATCTTGGAGAGAAGATAACTTGCTTTTATGATTGATATCTGTTATATGAATAGAAGAAAATGCACATTTCAGTACAAATTTCTTAGTGAAATACCACACTTTGTGTGTGCAGAAAATACTAATTCTTCTTTGAAAAAAAAGTTCTTCATAGTAATAACTCAGGTTTCAATTTGAATTCATTCTGATGAAAACAAGAAAACATAGTGTAATTCAAGATCATTTTTTCTATGCTCATGACTGTAGTACCCTTAAATCCAACAATTTTATGTCTTTAAATTTAAAACAATTTAGACTAATAGAATGTAAGAAGTGGGAAGGGACCAAAGAGATAAGTAGGCCAAATCTTTCATTTTAAGGATGAGAAAATTGAGATCAGAGAGGTTACAATGAAATGTCCAAGGTCACTAAGTTGTCTCAAATTTTAAAGTAGAAAAGAAAATTACTGAATATTTGGTACAAAAACAAAGTATTGATTGTGGTATGTAATCAAAATTTACCAATGTCTTGCAAACTGGTCATCTGAGAATGGGTTGATAACAACTCTCTTTCCTCTTTTGGGAGGTTTTCTTCTGCAAATTCAAGTTTCATACCATCTGTCTGCTGTCCCGGAATCTATTGGAAACAACAGAATAAAAGCAGTTATATAAACATATGATCCAGTACTTTGAAATCTATATTAAAGAAACTTTGAATTTAAGATATTTTTTCAAAATCACCAAAAATTGTTACACTGATATTATTAGTATTATTCTAAGTTATTCCCTATTCTCTTTGACACAGTGATTCACATCCCATTCCCTTCATGGCACTTAAATTCCATTAGTAACGTTCTTTGATATTTAGAAAGAAGTTCATATTACTGCAAAAGCAGTGCATCACAGAATTTTAGTAGAAAGGTCATAATAATATTTATAATATGACTTATTCTTTGAAATTTCAACTCATAAATGATAAATTTTATATTATCAATACTTTATTAATGTAATTTATTCATCTCTGGATATATCCCATGTGCAACCAGGTAACTAACAGATTGGTATGCTGCTCTTTACAGTAAAAAAAAAAAAAAAAAAAGGAAGGAAACTAATGAAAACAGATAAATCTCAGCTTATTTCCTTAACTATTAAAAGTAGGCAGCAATGTCAGAGGCATATGTGTGTTAATTTACCAATTCATCAAATATTTAATAATCTATGTAATCAGCATTGTGACAAGGGAGAGTAAAAATATATAATCAGTAAAAAAAAAAATGGTGCATCTGCCCTCATAGAATTTATCAAGTAGTTGAGGAAATAAAATGAAACAATTAGAGAAGTGCTAAACTATAAAGTTTTACTATAATGACAATGACACAGAAGAAAGACTGATGTGGATATGAGTAATTACGGAGGAAGTCAAATTTGATTCAGGCCTCAAAGATTTTTGGCAATGATTCGGGAAAGCTATAAAGAAGAAAGAGTAAGAGCATTTGTGAAAGAATAGCCTATGTTGTAAGTAGTGAAGACAATGATCTCAGGGGTTTAATTTGGCCAAGGAGGGGAAATAACGCTAGTTAAATGAGGTAGATCCGAATTACAGAAGACATTAAAAGCAAGGGGAAAGAGTTTAGACTTGCTAGACCAGATGAACAAAGGATACTGTAGAAGCAGGTGAGCAACAGGATAAGCTATTTCCCAGGAAGGCTGTTTTAATTGGTTACTACTATTATCAAGCCTACCCAACTCCTACCCCTCCAGTACATTTCAACAGAGGCCTCGCCTCCTACTTCACAGAGAAAATAAATAAGATCAGGTAGATTCTTAAGATTCCAGCCCAACCTTTCTAATTCATTCAGCAAACATTTATTAAGCATTTACTGAGTGCTAAACAAGCACTGTGTTAAGAAGAAGAAATAAAAATAAACAGGTTTCCTGATTCTGAAGAGTTTAGAATCCAATAGAAGAAACAGAAGAGTAAGCAAATAATTATAATAACATGAAAAATAATGTGATACAAACACGTTTGTATAAGGAGCTTTGGCACGTGGAAGAAAGACAGAAGGGTAACCAAGTATTTAAAATAACAGAAAAAGGTAAGTGCGATAAGCACAGGCTTGTACAGATGCTAAGGGAACAGAGGAAGAAATGTCTAAGTCTAGGAAGACAGGTAAAGACACAGAGGAAGTAACATTCGAACCAATTGGATTACATGTAGGAACAAACCAAGGAGACTAGAAGGGGATGGGCAGGATTAGGCAGAAAGAACAGCATGCAAAAAAGCCCAGGGGTGTTAGATCAGGGTGTATTTGGAAATTTTGAGTATTTCAGTATGGCTGAAATGAGGAGGAAGATTAGAAGACGAAGCCGAAAGGTCAGGCAGTGATGTACTTAGTTCTGACTCTGACTCCCAAAAAACCCTGGGATGCCTCTGCAATTGTAGCTAACTTACTGTGTTAAAATGTGAAATTCACTTATTACCTATTATGCAGAAAAGAGTTAACATAGTAGTCACCAGACTGCCTATCTTTAGGAAAAGTCTGCTGGGGCAAGTTTAGCCCTTGATTGGAATCTGGGAACATAACTGGTAAACAGTATCCTACACTAGAATAAAACTTTGCCTAAATGGTAAGTGTGGCTTACTTTGCCTAGGCTGTGCAAACACTGTGGTTTATGCTGAACACGTGCATTGAAGTCTGAATGTGGGTACATGCCAGGCAGAGGATGCCTATGCCATTCAGGTCTGATAGAAAACTGAGGACTTGTGGTAGGCTCAGGTGAGGTTCCCTAGTAGAAAACACTTTGCACACGTTGTCACAACTCATTGCTGGCAGTATTAAAGTATTTCCTGTGCCTCTACTGGGAGAGGAAGTTTGTGCCTGCTTTCCTCCAGACTTTGCTCCAGGTACCTTTTCAAAGCTGATTTTGCTTTGTATTTTTTTGCTGAAATAAACTTCAGCCTTAAGTGTAACTGTATGTTGAGTTTAAATCACGGAACCTGGCAGTGGTCTTGGGGACCCCCAACAAACCCAGACTCTGTCCCCTGATATACAGACATCTAAGGCTCAAGTTTCATCAATATAGGGAATAGAAAAAAATCTTGGCCTTGCTTCTCTCCTTTTTCTTCCAAATTGACTATCAGATTCTTTTGATTTTTCCCTACAATATCTTATAAACTGTCCCTTCTTCTTTTCTACCTCCCACTGCTGCCAGATTAATCTCTCTAAAAGTTCAACTTCATGATATCTAGTCTATGATCACAAATTTCTATCAGTTTGTTAATATCTACAAGATAAAAGTCCAGCCTAGCATTCAAAGTTTGGTATAGTCTATCTTCTCTAATCTCAGGGTCCATTACTCTCTCAGAAATATGAACAAATATACCACACTTATACCTCTAAGACTTTCATCATATCACCTCTCCCACCTGAAATGCTATTCTCCCTCCCCCCCAACAACTCCCTTTCCCTTACTTATCCAAACCTATATATTTTTGTGGTACAATTCAAGTCCCACTTCCTCCAACAAATCTTTCTTAATTATTTCAGCCCATACTCTCATCTAGGTGTTTGCTTAATTCCAAAGTACTTATTTACATTTCACTTTTAAATACTTAAATGTTGCCTTGGATAATTATTTTATATATGTATATCACATTCCTTGAATTAATTTATAAATGCCATCACTTCATAAATTTCTTCAGTCTAGTGCTTATTCATTGACACTGTATACTGCTTTATCCCAGAACATAGAACAACTTGGCATATAATTAGCAAATAAAAATTACTGGCTGTCCAGTCTGTCCCTGGATCTAAGGAATAAAATAATTCATTCATTAAGAAATAAAAATTACTGGTTGGATAAATGAATGAGAATGAGGTACACATTTATCTTTTGTTTCTTTTGTACTCCCTCCAGAGTATATTTCAGTATAGTGGAAGACCAGGGGTCAGAAAGAAGACTACCTAAGATGATCCTCAAGAAGCTGGTTTAAAGGAAAGAAGTTAAACTCAAATTTCAATATGTTGATTGAGACATACACTAAAGGATTTTTGAGTAGAGATATCTGATATATGACTCTGCAGTTCAGAAATAAGGACTGTCCCAGACAGAGAGATCTGGAAGCCATGAAAGTGGATGAGAACAGCATACGGAGTCAGAAGAGCATCAAATACATATCCTTGGTAACTATAAACAGGGTAGGCAAAGTCCAAAATGGAGGCTTAAAAAGCCACAAAAGGGAAGAAAGTGTTCTCAGAAAGCAGGAAATACGGCAGTCAAGAAATAACAGATTAAATTATAAAGAAAACTAGTTCAAGATACTGCACTGAGCATGTGTTTACACTTGAGGTTGCAAAATAGAAACTTGAACTTTAAATACAAGCTACAGAAGTGTTCTTTTGGGGATAAAACAGTTTTTGTTGTTTGTTTGCTTTCTGTTTTCCAGCTTTACAAAATAATATGTTTATTTTGGAAAACTTTCTAATATTTTTAAAAGCAAAAAGCTTCATATAAAATTGATAAACCAACTAGCAACACTGGACCCACATTCCTACAAACAGTAACAAGAAGCCTATGTCCCTTTTGGATGAGGCATGTTTTCTCCAGGTTTCATTTGGCCTTCCTCATTTATTTTATGAGCACTAAGCTAATACAGGCATTTACATTTGTGACCTCTGACATACACCTCCTCCCTTTCCATGACCCAAGGATAATAAAGAATCTTTAAAAGATGTAAATCCATAATAAACAAGAAAATGGGAGGAAACCACAAGAGATTCTACTCTTATATAAATCTTCTGGAGTAGGTTTATAGATTTTAGGAAAGGCTAGATAAAGCTGTGTTTCATTGCACAGAAACAGGGGGAGAGGAAAGGGTGTGAGAAGGAAAGAAAGAAGGGGAGGAGAAGAAAAGGAGGAAGAAAAAGAATTTCAGCCAAAACAAACCTCATCAGTACTATCACTTTCACTGCCTATCAGTTAAATCTTTCAAATCTGGGCCAGGTGGCTCACGCCTGTAATCCTAGCACTCTGGGAGGCCAAGGTGGGAGGATAGCTTGAGCTCAGGAGTTTGAGACCAGCCTGAGCAAGAGTGAGACCCTGTCTCTATTTAAAAATAATAATAAAAAAAATCTTTCAAATTTGTCTAAACATTTTAATATAATTGAACATCGAAAAGCACCCCAAATGAACAGATCTTTCTGGATTTTTTTTTCTATAACTTGAGAACTACAACACTTATCCTTGCCAGAAAGTTATTTTTTGTTATGTTTTTAAAGTTATTTTTCTGTTATAGTTAATAAATTTTACTGAATCATGTATACTATCTTACCTAGTTTTCTATGAATACGTTTTTAAAACTGCCGAAAATAAAACTGACATAGATAACACTGTGAAACTAATTAGCTATGTGCTATACAACTGAGCTAGTTACCAGTTTTCTCTAAAACAGAAAAACAGACCCATTGCTTTAATTATATGTTATATATAAAATTAAATGGAATCATTTCACATGGCTTACAATTTGATATCTTATGTTTTTTAATTCATTGTGATTTCAAAAACTCTCTAAAAGGATTAAATATTATTCAACTTGTATAAATTTCTTCAGTTACTGATACGAATTCTCTGCTATAACTATATATCACTTTTCCCAATCTCCTTTTCATGTTCACTTATTTTCTAAATTCTTGGTTGATAAAGCAGCTTACAGAACAACAGGTAATAGAATAAACACAAACACCATAATACATTTTCCATTTCACAGACCTTGCTTAATTGTTTCTGAAGTACCAAGAGTTTGTTGCATTCTTCTGTTACTTTGTTGAGAAGAGTTTGCAAGTTTTCTTGAAGGTCTAAATGATAAACAGACAATTATACTAATTTCACTCCACCGTAAAAGTCTGCATCTTCCAATACATGTCATTCACCTATTTATAACTTCAGAATATTGCCTACTGGATGTAAGCCTCATGTATTTAGTAACCAAAAATTAAAATCTCACTGATAGGAAACACCTGCTACAAAGACAATTTGAAAATTTCATATTAAAATATGTTAAATTTCTCTTAGTATTCATTAATTTGTATACATTTTGTTCATTACCCATATAAATGGACAGGGCTAGGACATATTTTTATCTGTGAAGGAACACCAAAAAATTAATTGAGGGTACAATTTGTTAAAAAAAACTAATGCCAGATTCGTATTAAGAAAAATATTTAATATATTTCTTATTTTTCAATTTTCTTATTCATTTTTAAAATAATAAATCATTGACATAAACTTATTCAATAAACTTTTAAATATTTGATTTATGGTATAAAAAGTTAAAGATAATAATTAGAATGAGGAAAAAATGGGAGTAGAGGAATAAAGAATAAAGAGACAAGTAAATTTGTAGACAGCGTCAATTATCTTCATATCACAATTACTGCATTATAAAAGTTTAAAATGTATATTAAACATAAGATTCCATGAATCTGAAAGGACAAGATGTTAAGATAATAAACTCAACCTGGCTTAGTGATTAAACCATAATTAAATGTAAAATAAATGTCATCAATTTACTTAAGGAAACTAAATACTGTTTAATAATGTGGTAAGCTTTTATTACCTTGAAATTCATATCTGTAATCTCGTAATTTTGGTTCTTGATTTTCAGAAGTGTAAGCACCAGAATTCTCTCTCTCTTCTATATTTACTTCACATTTTAAAGCAGGAGTATAATATTCACCAAGGTCACTGCATAAAGTCTGTTAACAATAAAATTGGGTATTATTAAAATTTTTATTTCTGCCTCTAAAGATCATTAAACATTATTCTCCAAGACAGTCAAAAGGGCACAGAAAAATCAGTGAGAAAACACTCTTCCATACACCAAATCAATTTGTAAAAGAAATGTCTATATTTTTCTATGACATGAAATTCCTTTTACATCAGGAAAATACTGATAATCTTCATTGCACAAAAATATCATTTTTTCTGCTTCCCTCTAATAATAAAATAACTTTAATCTACCACTTCCCAGCTTGGATCCTATTCTGATATCATCTCTGTAATGTCAAATACCCTTGAAAAAAATACAGGATAAAGTTAGGAGTTCAGAAATGATTATCAGAAAGAAATAAATTACAACAATATTAAGAAGGAGGTAACATTCATACACTTTTCTGTAACACTGAGAGTATTTTCTATAGCTTATACACACACAAAAACCTAAAAATATTTGACACATTGTTTTGGCTATTCTCGTGAGCAATAGATAATTCTATCATTTAAAATGACACATATGGGTCAGGTGCTGTGGCTAACATCTGTAATCCCAGCACTTTGGGAGGCCAAGGCAGGAGGATCTTTGGAGGCTAGGAGTTCAAGACCAGCCTGGGCAACACAGTGAGATTCTGTCTCTACAAAAAATAAAAATAAAAAATTAGCCGGGCATGGTGGCATGCACCTGTAGTCCCAGCTACTTGGGAGGCTGAAGAGGGAGGATCCCTTGAGCCCAGGAGTTGGAGGTTACAGTGAGCTATGACGACACCACTGCACTCCAACCTGGGAAAAAGAATGAGACCATGTCTTAAAAAAAAAAAAAAGAACAAAAAACACATGCCCCCTAATCATTTGATAAGCTTGCCATATAACTTTTACCTTTGTTCCTCACACAACTAAAAATAACCATCAACAACTTCTAAATTTAGAAAATAAATTGTTTACCGCTACTATTTTTTGAGATTTCTTGAGATTTGCTTAAAATTTAAACTACATTGTCAATTACTTGACCACTCAACTTACAGATGAAGAAACTGAGACACAGAAAAGTTAAATAACTCATCTATGGCAACACCAACAATTAGTTTCTGTTCTACTGGTGAGATAATTTACCTGAATTTCTTTTGTTTCAAACTGATTATCAGGAAATTTTTTAATGCTTATTTTAAGTTAAAAACTCAGGAATACTTTCTAAGTGCAGTTCTGAAGTAAGATAGTGGGGAAAACTAGGTTAGATGATTCTGCTCATCAAATGAGCAGCAACTTAAAATTTAGCACTTGTCCAAAAGTACTTTTTCACTAATCTTACCTGTGAGAAATTAGAACATTCTTCATACACTGCATTTTGAAGTTTTCCAATGAGCATCTGTAAAGGCTTTGCTTCATCACCTAATAGAAAAGATAATGCATTAAGACATTCAATTTACTTATTTAAATACTATTATCATACTTAACCTATGTTTCAACTAGAAGCTTCCCTAAAAAAGATTAGTTTTAAATTCTTTCTTTCAAAGTTATTTTCTATCACTTAATGTTAACTGTCTCTGAAAATTTGTAAGATTTTCAATTTCTATACTACAAAATGGTATAAAACAGTGACTTTCTAACTTTTTTTTTACTATAATCCAACATAAGAAATACATATCATAATCTATTATATACATCCATGTAAAACAAATAAAAATTTCACGAATCAATATTTACCCTTCCTACGTGCTATGCACTCCAGTACTTTCTGTTCTACTCTTTTATTTATTAAAAAAAATGCTGGTCATTACTCACTAAACTGACTTCATCACCCATCAATGGACCATTAATTAACTTGTAGTTTGAAAAACACTAAACTATCTAAAGATGATATTAATAAAAAGAATACTTGCTTAAATTATTAGTAAATTCAAACCCCAAATCTCCTGATGTGAAAAAGTACGGTATTCTTATTCCAGCCACTCTTGAATTTTTACTCTGTTCAACAGAGCAATTCCACTGGAAAAACTTACAAACCACCTCTTTCCCAAAGGCAAAAGTAGAAGCCCAGAGATACCTCAAACACAAGAAGCCTTGTTAACTGGGTGATGAAATAATTATTAAAGATAAAAGTTAACTGCAACTAGTCCATAAACAGGTTCCTTTTCTTCCATTTAAGGTCCCTTGAACATTCCACAGTGTCATCTTAAGTCTTTTGGCTCACTCTACACAGCCTCCCAGGATGTCTCATTCTTGTCCTTGGCTGCAGATGACCTCCATGTTGATTCTAAATTTTCATCTTGAACTTGTACCTCTCTCTCTCTCCTGAGTTTCATACTTCTATTTTCAACTGCCTACTGGATATTTCTTTTTCAAAGTCAATAAGTATTCTTATTCAATATGTTCCAAACTGAATTTATTATTTTTCCCACAAATCTGCTCTTTGTCCTTTTTGTGACTGAAACAACCCTCAATTCAGTTACCCAAGCTAGAAAATTAGGGATCATTCTCAATTCTTCCCATTTTTACTGCTAATATTAACTGCAGACTACAGCCTACTTCTTTAACTTTCCTTTCCATCCTCATTAACACTGAGTTCAATATCATATTGTTTATCGGAATTACTGCCAAAGCTGCTTAACTGTCTTCCCATCACTAATCTCACCTCCTCCAACTCACCCCAATGGTGTCACCTTAAAATAAAAATCTTACTATGTTACTCTTGCTATTTAAATTCCTGTAGTAGGTCTTATCACCAATAGCATAAGGCTTAAATGCGCTTCATTCAAAGTACACAAAACTTTTTCTATGTAAGCTCTTGCCAATCTCTCCAGCTTTATCACTACTTTTTCACATACCTTGAACTCTCAATTCTCCAAAACGGATGTACTTACACCTCAATGATAGATGCCAAGCCTTCCCTAAAATTCCAACTACTCCTGCCCACCACCTCACTCTACTTATCCTGCCAGAAAGCACTAGACTTTGCTCCTTTCTCCTCCCACTCTTTTTATTCATTCTTCTATTACAGAAATTGTCAGTTTATTTTATATATGCTCTCCCAATGAATTGTGACTTCCTATGAGAAAATGAGTGATTTTGGCTTTCTCAAGCACTTAAATAAATGTTCAGTGATTATGTAAGCAAATGGATCCAGGACTAGGATATATAAGTCACCTTCCTCTATGGGTTCTAAGATAAGGACAGAATTATGGAATGGTGGGCTCTAATCGATACTTATTGGCCTCATGGTACTTGTAAGTCAGAAACCATTTACCTGTTTCTTGTATTTTTATATTTTGTAGCTCTAACTGGTGTATTTTCTGAAGTTCCTTGATCTTTTCTTCTTGAGCAGAAATAAGCTCCTCTTTAAGACTGCTAAGAGCTTTATCTTTTTCATTTTCCATATATTCACGAACCTGATCCACATGAGTTGAATAAACCAGAGAGAGGCATATGCGTTGGGCTTCCATCTGTAGCCTTAAATCATTCTTAAAGTGAATATAAATGTTAGAAAATTTTAAAATTACAAATCAAATAATTGACTTCTATTTCTTTACATATAATGACAAGAAGGGAGAAAATACACGAAGTTATAAGTTTAAAAATTCCTAATTTTTTTCTTTCTTCATTCTGTTGCATCGATATACTTGTCTTTTTCAAGGAAAGTAGCACAGTGTTTTCATTACCTCAATTTTATAGGCAATTTTGATATTGGGTATAGATAGTATGTTTGTTTTAAAATATTTTAAATGTAGAGAAATACAAAGAATAATGTTATGAACACTTACATGCTTACAACCCAAATTAGCAAATACTAACATTTTGTCTTATTTTTCTTCATTCCCCTCCTCTCTGTACACCTTTTTTGGTTTAAAAAGGAAATATTATAGATAAAATTTAATCCACTATGTTCTCATTTATTCCACAGGCAGCCATTATTAAAAATTTGGTACAAGTCCAGTTCATTTCTTATACTATCACTTCTCAATGTATATATAAACAATGCATTATATTTTACATTTTTAAGGATTTACATAAATGGTATAAAATGGCATTTATTTTACAAACTGCTTTTCTCATTCGCTATGCCTCAGATTTATCCAAAGATACAAGTGAATTTATTTTAACTGTGGAATAGCATATATGAATATACCACAATTTGTCCATTTCCTTTCTGGAGAACAGCTGGATTATTTCTAATTTTTGGATATTTCAGAAAATGCTGCAGTGAATTTTATTTATATACAGAAGTACTAGCACATTTGATATCTCCCCTTAGACAAATGTGCTAGTACTTCTCTAGTACAGTGGTTCTCAAACTTTAGCATGCATCAGAGTTACCTGGAGTGCTTATTAAAGCATGTTGCTGGGCCCCACCACCTAGAGTTTCTGATTCAGGAGGTCTGGGCTGGGGCCTGAGAACTTGAATTCTACTTGTTTCCAAGTGATGCTGATACTACTGGTCAGGGGACCACATTTTGAGAACCATCTAGAAATGTTATTGCTAGGTCATAATGCACATTAGATTTTACCAACTTATTTTTTGTATAACTGTACTTATTTATATTGCTATCAGCAGAGTATGAGTACTCATAGCCCCACATCTTCACCACATATTTTATTATCAGACTTAATATTTTGCCAATATGATGGGTATAAAATGCTATTTTGTATCAATTTGTAAGGTTGAAAGTATCTTTTCATGTTTATTTTGGTTTTCTATTCTGAGACACATGTCTACTCATGTCTTTTACCCATTTTTACATCTTCTTAATATTCCTTTAATATATGTGGCAAATATCTGGTCCCAGTCATTAAACCTGTTTTATGGTATTGCTTGTAAAATAGTTATAATCACATTTATTAATCTTTTCCTGTGCTTTTAAAAAAGTCTTCATTGAAAGTCCTTCCCTCTCTCAATATCCTATTTTCTTTTCATGTGTATGTCTTTAACCAACTTGGAGTTATCTTTTTTTCCTAAAGGTAGGTTCTAATTCCTTAACTCCCATTCCCAGTATCAAAAGGCAGGTATCCCAAAACCAGTGATTGAATACTATAAATTTTTCCTAATAATATGGCTTGTTCTTTCATTTCTCTCAAGTCTCTGTTCAAATATTCTCACCAGAGTGGTCTTCCCTGACCTATCCTATATTAAAAAAGCACCCATACTCACCTCTGGTAGATCCCTAACCTCATACCATATTTTAATTTTCTTCATAGCACTCACTACCACCTGACACATTATACATTTACTTGTCTTCTTTAAATTTAATGTCTGCTAACCCCTCTAAAATATAAGATTTATTCTTTGTTGCCTATTTTTATTCACTAATATATTAACAGTGCCTAGAAAAGTACCTGGAATGCAGATTTGTAGGGCCTCCTTACCACATTCTAAAATTTCACAATGATCTGAATGTTTCTGGGCTTTCGACTATGTTCCACTGATCTATTTGTCTAGCCCAGCATCAAACTATACTGTCTACTATAATTTTGTAGTACCTCTTGATATCAGATGGAATATATTTTTCTAGAACTGCCTTGGCTATTCTTGGATATTTCCTCTCCTACATTGATTTTAGAATCAGTTTAAGATCCATGAAAACCTTGGAATTTTGATTAGAACTACACTGACTTGTAGAGATTAATTTGGAGAGAACTGGCATTTGCCTTTACTTTATATCTTTCTACTATTAACATGGTATATATTAGCATATAGTTAGGTCTTTATGTGCTTTGATGATTTATAATTTTCTTAACAAAAGTCCAAAACATAATTGTGTGGAGTTTCAAGTTTTGTCCCTTCTGCTCCTAGTCTTTATCTCACTTCTTATTCTTGTCATACTGCATTTGCTAGGAATTATAAAACAACATTGAAATAGTTAAAAGTTGACAGTGAGTATTTTAGTCCTCTGCTTGATTTCAATGAGAATGTTTCTAAATTTCACCATTAGAAATGTTATCTGCTAAATATTTTGATGAAAATCATTATTGCAGTTAAGAAATTTCCCTTCTATTCCTGATTTCCTCAAGTTTTTTTAAAAAATTCTGAATTGTTAAATTTTGTATAGATTTTTGTTTGGCATGTATTAAAATGATCATATGGGTTTTTTCCTGCTATGTATGAATGTGGAAGTTACATTAATAGATTTTTCAGATGTTGATTATTCTTCCATTCTTGCTAGTTTGCTAATATTTTATTTAGGATTTCTACAACCACACTCACATGTGAGATTGGTCTATAATTTTATTTTCTTGTACTGTTCTTATCAGGTCTTTGTATCAATATTACATCAGCCTCATAAAATACATTGGGTGGTTTTTCTTTCTCCTTTCTTTCCTTCCCTCTCTCTAATACTTTTTAATCTTTCCTTTCTTTTTTCCTTCCCTCTCCCTTTTTAATACTATTTTATTAAGCAATTATATATTTGCTCTTTGAGAGCTGATAAGACTCACTTGTAAGATGGTCTTGGTTCATTTTTAGTTAGAGGAGAGGGGAGAGGGAAAACTTCTACTATTTCAAATTCTTTAATGGTTATTGGTTTTATTCAGGTCTTGCATTTCAATTTGAGTTAATTTTGATAATTTATACTTGGTAATTTGGGTAATTTATATTCTCCATCTAGTTTTGGTTTTAAAAAAATGTAACTGGTATCTGATACTTTAGGAGTAACCATCACATATTACAGTTTTGAAAACAATTCCAGATATTTAACAGAGCATTAATAGTTAAGCAATTTGAATTTCTTGACTCTATTTTGGCTATTAAATATGTAAGATATCTCTACATTTGACATAAGATCACATGAATATAAGTAATTACAAATAAAAAGAGAACTTTCCAGTGCCTTCCTACTATACTTCAAATAAAATCTGTTAAAAATCTGTAAGGCTCTCCAACATCTAGTCTCCTCTTTCTTCTTCAAACTCTTCTTTTACTCTCCCCCTCTCTGCCCTCGACTACACAGGACTTCATTTTGTTCCTCAAAACTCACTCAAATCTTTACAATTGCTCTAATTCCTATGTGGCAGGCTCCTCCCTGTCATACAGATCTTGGTTCAAACATCAATTCCTTCAAGAAATCTTTCCTGACAACCATATTTAATGGTTACTGCCACCATGTCCCCATCATTCTCTATCACATTATCCTGTTTTATTTCTTCATAAAATTTATCACTATTTCTAACCATTCTATTTGTTTCCTCAACATCTGCTTCCCTCACTATATATGCTCTTCGAAATATATATGCTCTTCGAAACCAGAAACCTTCTCTCTCTTATTCGTCACTATACTCTTACACCTGGCAAGAGATTCAATAAACATTTGTTACATAAATGAAGAAACACATAAAACTTTAGTTAGTATCATTATACTGTAGATACCCAGAATTTTCCTGTTACTTCTAATATCAGTATGAGGCAAATATAAATTGTCTGGAATGATCTGATATTACTCATTATATGCATATAATTCTTTAACTGCATTTAAAGTTAATATTGTATTTTCCCCTTCAGGTATAACAAGACTTTGAAAAAACTCTAGGACTTAAATCAAGTTTTATTTCCCCAAGGAAATATAAATTCATAACTACTAAATAACTATACAGAGTACTAAAAAGCTTAACAGTTCATTTTCAGTTGTGGAAACTTAAAAACACCAGTACAAAATAAAAACTCTAAAACCAATCTTTGAGAGTACAACAAAATATTACAAAATAATATTAATAACTTTTCTAAAGCTGAGATTCTCAACAAAGTTATTTAAACTCTGGTCTTTCCAAAGAAAATGTGAAACCATTACCATGTTTTATTTTTTGAACAGAATATACAACATAGATTAACTGAAAGGAAAGCATAAATGTTTAATAAAAAATACTTAAATGATAAATGATAGCTCAAACGAGAATTAAAGGGTTCACTTGAATTTGCATATAAGGATGTGAATTTATGTTTTATTAAAGTGAAGACTCTTAGTACGGAACATACATTTTCATTGTGCTTTACCATACATAAAGAAGTAAACATACCTGTTCTGATTTAATTACATTGAGTTCCCTTTGAAGCTTATCGTTTTCACTTGGTTCAGCAGTTGCCCAAAGTGATGATTCATTTCTTACTGCTGGCAAGTGATCCAAAAACAACTGTTCTTGCTTGCTTTCTTTTCTAACAGTCATATTTTCAAAATCAATTTTATCTTCCACCATTATTTTGGATTCTTCACCAAAACCTTCATTTATTTTAGAAACTGATCTTCCAGAATCCCTGCTTGTCACAGTCACTACTCCATCTGTTAAAGAGCTTAACTGAACATCACATACATTTACATTTTCTGCCCTATTATGGTTGATTATGATTTCTAGCTCTCTACATTTCAATAAAACTTGTTCTTTCTCTTGCTTTAAAGATTTAACTTCTTTACTTAGACAACTAATCTCACCATGTTTTTGTTTCAATTGTTCAGAAAGATCAGACAGTCTCTTTGAGAGCTCTAATTTCTCTCTCTTGGTTACCTCAAGTTTTTCCATGAGTTCTGTTGTATCTTTCTCAACAACCTCACCAGTTTCCCATGGTTCTGCTATAAAAGCCTTGTCATCATCAAAGACAGAACGTCTCATTTTCACTGTAGTTGGATTTATCCTTTGCAAATTAAGCTCTTCGTTAAGTGCTTCAAGCTTACTTTTATACTCTAATTCTTGTTTATTTTTACTGTCTTCTAAATCATCTTTTACTTTGAGAAGGCAAGCATATTCCTCCTGTAATTCCTGATAGTTAACTTCAAAGTTTTTTTCAGCAAATGAAAAAGTGTTCTTTTGCTTTTCAATCTCTTCATTTAGCTGAATACACTGTTGTTTGAGGTCCTCATTTTCCTCTGTAAGTATTTCTATTTCTTTTTGCCAGCTACAGTCTTTGGATTTGGACTTAATGGAGTCTATGAAAATCAATCTTTCTTCTTGGTTAACAGGAGTGTATATTTTCAACATGTCTTCAAGGGCTTTCTTTTCATCTTTAAGAATGCTATTCTCTGCTTCAAGCTGTACAAATTTTTCTTGCAGATCATCTTCTTTCTCTTTCATTTGTTTCTCCAATAATTCTGTTCTAAGTTGTAATTCTTGAACTTCTTGTTCAAGTGTACCCTTTTCCTTTTCTTCTTGTCTGAGTATTTCAATTTCTTTTTGAAGTTCATTGATTTGAAGAGTCATTTCTTCTGACTTTGAATTCACAAGGGACTGCTGTAAATCTTTTAGCTTTGAAATTTCCAAAATTAATTGATTCTGCTTAGTAATCAAATTGTCTTTTTCAAACTGCATGGTTTCTATCTTTTGACTCATTTCATTCTGTAAGCCATCTATCTGCTGTTTATAGTGGATGCCTAAGTTATCTTTAAGTTTTTCAATATTTATTCGATGTTCAATTTCTAAATCTTCCTTCAGTTTGGAAAGTTCTTCTTCATGACTAAATAGAAGCTGTGTTCTCAGCCTCTCTAATTCAGCTTCTTGTGATTCAGCCATTCTGTCTAACACAGCATTCTTTTCTTTTTCTAACATTTCAAGTTTTATCTTATAATTTGTAACTTCTGCTTCATGTTTTAATTCTAGTTCCTTCCTGGCTTCAGATGCAGAAACAATCTCAGCTTTCAAATCTTCCACTGTACTAAGGGACTTATGTGCTTCATTCAGTTTACTTTCTTGTTCAGCTATGGTCTGTCTAGCTCTCTGAATTTGGTCCCTTGAAAAACTCAGTTCTTCAAAAAGGTCTTCAAGCTGTCTCTGTAAATCAGACTTTTCTCTCAAAATTACTCCAAGTTCTTCCTTGAGTTTTTCCTTTTGAGAGTTAGTGTCTTGCAATTTTATATTCAGTTCATTTATTGCCACATTCATTAACTTTATCTGATCTTCATTAACCGTAATATTTGTATATGATTTTAAAGCATTCTCCATTTCTCCCTTATGTTGTGTTTTCAGTTCCTCTATCTGTGACATGTGTTGTTTTATTAATTCTTGTTTCATCTGCACTATCTGCTGCCCATACATCTCATCCAACTCTGCCCGGAGTTGTTCTAACTTTCTTTGTGTTTCCTGTTCCATTCTTTGTACTACATCAGTTTCAAATTGGCTATCTTTATGATTTCTCTTCTGAAGTTCTTCAACTGTCCCCATTAACTGTTTTATTTCCTCAGAACACTGTCTTTCTTTTTGCTTAGAATTGGACAGCTCTAATTTCATATTTTTTATCTCTTGGTTCTTTTGTATAACTTGCTCTTGTAATTCTCCTAGTAATTTATCAGCAGCTGTTACTTTATCCTTTAGCTCAAGAGTTTTTTTTTCTTCTTCTGTTATTTTTGTATTTAATTCTTCAATGATTGCTTCCTTTTCCTGTATTTCTTTTTTATTTGAGTTTTCCACTTTTTTATCTTGTTCCTTTAGGAAAAAAAAGAAAACATAAGAAGGACATTTTTAGCTTCTGTCAACTTTTACCACTTAATCTCAAGACTTCTCATGATAGAAGATTCCTTTTTAAATAATTCAATAAAAATATTGGGCCTGCCCCTCAATTTTTCCCATGACAACGAGATCTAGAACTTGTATACTCAACATTACTTATGAGCAAACACTACAGCAGTTTTGGCCTTCTTGGAAGAAATTTCTCTTACGTTACTATGATTAAAAATTTTAATTTAAAAATCTAGTCTGATTTAGATGTCTCTAAACCATTCTTATTAACTGATCAACATTCTAAGCATTTAGTATTTTCTTTCTTTTTTTTTGAGAGTCCCACTCTGTCACCTTGGCTAGAGTGTAGTGGCATCATCATAGCTCACTGCAATCTCAAATTCCTGGGCTCAAGCTATCCTCCTGCCTCAGCTTCCCGAGTAGCTGGGATTACAGGTGTGTGCCGCCACGACCAGCTAATTTTTTCTATTTTTAGTAGAGATGGGGTCTCCCTCTTGCTTGGGCTGGTCCTGAACTCCCACCTCAGTCTCTCAGAGTGCTAGAATTCCAGGCGTGAGCCTGGCCTAATATTTCCTATAGCTAAAGCACTACATACAATCTAGACACTTCCAGAAAGATGTCTTAAATATAAATCAAGGTTCCTCCCATGTATTCTGGTAACTTGAACATGTTCCACAGACGAGTGCTATGAAGAGGAAAACAATAGCAAATACAAATTCCTGTGGGTCTGCCTTAACTTCAGTCTTGGGCTCTTTAGTTAATCAGAAATTTAGGAATATGCAATAATTAAGTGGCTGAACTTCATGTGAAATTTAAGATAACTATACCAAGTATGCCATATCAACTTGGTCCTAGACTTTTGGTTCAAATTTGAAAGTAAGGCAGATACTTTTTCTTAGTTCCTATTTGGCACTCTATTTTGGAATTGAGATAAGGCTAAGCCCAGACACAGGCCAAGGCATATGTGTTTTCACAATTATTTCAGCATAGTCAGCAAAAGCTTTGGCTCAAAGTTCTGGCTCAGTTACTTAGTTGCCTCTGTAAGTACTTAAGGGCTGTAGTCCTCCAAACAAAGAGATAAATAAATTCCACAGAATGGATCAGAATATAAGTAGGTAGGTAAAATTACCTTGAGAAGAGAGGAGTCAAACAGAACTTAAAGACACCTTGAATGAATGTATAACATATCTAAAGAGAAAATGTCAAAGACTAGAAAAAGAAAAGCCTCAGAGGGAAATGTTGGCAGTGCCTATTCAAGTACAGGCCGAGTAAGGGGGACCAAGGTACAGTTAGCCTTTGACAAGGGTGGTTTCTCTAGAAAAACCATTACCTAAAGTAGAAAGCCATGGTAGGGCGTTATAGCAAATAGCATTTAAGAATTCCAGTATATAGGCATGACCATTTCTATTGTGAGATAAATACATCAGGTTATCTCAGCCTAATGCCACTGGATATCTGATTCCTTTAACATCCTTTGATGTAATGCTCACTAAATAACTAATTATTACTTGGCTTTTTAAATTCATTTGTCCATGGAAAGAAAATAAAATCCAATAAACTTAAAATATATAGGTCCCTGTGATTATTTCTCATTATAAATTAATAATTTTATTCAAGCTTTAAACATTAGCCTCTTTTTTTTTTTTTCTGAGGCAGAGTCTCACTCTGTTGCCCTGGCTAGAGTGCTGTGGCATCAGCCTAGCTCACAGTAACCTCAAGTTCCTGGGCTCAAGCAATCCTCCTGCCTCGGCCTCCCGAGTAGCTGGGACTACAGGCATGCATCACCATGCTCGGCTAATTTTTTCTATATATTTTTAGTTGGCCAATTAATTTCTTTCTATTTTTAGTAGAGATGGGGTCTTGCTCTTGCTCAGGCTGGCTTCGAACTCCTGACTGAGAGCGATCCTCCCGCCTTGGCCTCCCACAGTGCTAGAATCACAGGCATGAGCCACCGCGCCCGGCCAACATTAGCCTCTTGAACTTGGAAAACCTGAGTTCACTTCTGAGATAGCTCAAGTCTCAGTTGAAAGGAAAAATAAAATCAGACTTTTAAGCCTATAAATCGAAGGCCAGATTCTACGCTATATAAATCAACCAAGGTAATGAATGCTATCCTGTGCAGCCTCTTTAGTGAAATTCTACCACCTTTGTTTTGGTGTCACATATTCCATACAGTGTCACCATGTGTTATTATCAAGTACTGAGCCTTCTTCAATTTCTGCACTACACTATGACATTAGTAAATCAGTTTAATATCTTTTAATCCCAATGTTTTCATCTACACAATAGAGAATATTATTTCCTCTATCTCAAAGAATATATAGGTCCCTATATGCTTAAGGCTAAAATAAAACAAATACTGCATATTGAGGTATTTTATTCTTATTGTGCTATATACAAATATATTTATATAGTAAAAATAAATCTATAAGGCATTTGGAAAGTATAAGAAAGTAAAATTAGTTCATGGTGATCAATTCCACTTAAATTGTTAAATAAGTAACTAGTTTTGAAAAATGTTAATGCTGTCATAAAATCTAAGTTTTCTATTTCCTAATTTTCTACAGGTGGGGGGAAACTAACAGTATCATTTAATTCAAAATTGTCCAACACCAAATACAATTACAAATAAGAAACAATTCTTCATTCAACTATTAAACATCATAAATTCATGGTTTATTTCTCTTAGTACCACTTACGTCATAGTACATGGTTTTAAACCACTTATTCTGTGTGCCCTGTAGTTGAGGACATAATCCCTTCATTTTTTGGAAATACACCTGAGAAAGTGGAGAATAATATACTTCCTGCCTGTGCCTACTGCACCATGGGAAGTCTGGAGGATTTGGACAATGAGAATGAGCTTCTGACCATCAATACAGTTGTCTAGGGGACCAAAACAGTTTCGATTGTGACCCTAATGCCTTAGTTCCTCAACTGCTCTGACAGAACTACTACTCATGAAAGATTAATTTTTTAAAAAATAATTTAAAAATATATATAATGAAAAACACTGATAAAAGTATTCTTGCTAACATTCAAATAAACGAAGGTTATTCCCTCCACTAAAATAAATTACTTGAGTTTTAAATAATCTCAAATTATACTGTCTACTGAATATAATAAATACAATACAATTTCCAGGCTCTTCTTACCTAGGCCAAGACTATATTTCTACTCTTACCTCCTGGAAAGACTGATTTTCAAAGATTATTGTTTTCTAGATAAATTACACTTTTTTTTGCTCTCTACCCATTTTCAACATGTTTCAGCCTGGGTCTTTATGTTCACTCCACACTCATGTCTAAACTATCCTCTCTATCAATTGAGATCCATCACTTATTCACTTGTCTACCAAGTAAGTGTTGGGTAGTTACTATGTTCCATACATTATTCCAATTGCTGGAGAAGCAAAATACAATTAAAAAGGGACTGTTCCCACTTTCAGACCTCCCTCAAATATCATCTCCTCCCAAAAGCCTACACTGAATCTCTTCCCTCATGAAGCCTGACCTACTCAGAACCTTCAAAACACTTTTTTACCTACACTTATCCTTGTTTTGTCATTTCTTGTGCACATGCCAAAGCTCCCCTACTAAACCATGAGTTCTAGTGAAGAAAAGTGCACATTTTAAGCATCACTATATGTCTTGCAAGGGCCTGCTACTAAATCGATATCCTATAAACATTTACCTAATAATCTTTAAATTACCTTAGTTGTAAAGCATGTCTTTTTCATAATTTCAATGTCTTCAATTTGTGCATTTCCTATTATTCTAAGAGCAGTCTCTGGAATCAGACAACTAAGTTTGAAATCTGTTTCTATCAACTTATTACCTGTGTATATGGGCAATTTACTTCGTCTTGCTTTGTCTTAGAAGTGTCCTTGTAAAATAGAGGTGATAATGGTACTTCTATTGCACAAAGTTGTGGTGATGATTCAGTGAGTTAACATGTGTAAGACACTTTGAATATTGCCTGTTATAGTGTAAGCACTTAATAAATGCTAATACTTTTATTACTATCCAAACATACTCCTGTCTTGGTAATTACTCAACATTTTGCAGAAGAACCTCCTAAGTTTATAAAAAGTACTATATTCCATCCTTATTTTTTACAGATTCCTTATTTGTGAATTCTTGCTAAAATTTATTTGTAACCCCAAAATCAATACTCATGCTGCTTTCACAGTCATTTGTAAACATGGACAGAGTGACAAAAAAATTTGAGTTGCTGGGCACACGTTTCCAGCTGAGGTCAAACAAAACAACTACACTTGGCCTGTTTCAGCTCTCACACAGAAAGGACCAGAGGATAGAGACCATAGGAGGCAGTGAAGTGTAGTGCAAGACGTTCTGGCTCTCGGGCAGTTAACAAGATTTGAATCCCAACTCTGGCACCTGTTAGCAGGGTGGCCTCAGGCTAGTCACTTCTCAACTTCAATTTCTCTTTTAAAGCATAAAGAAAATAGATCTACCAGGATGATTTGTTTTTAGGATTTAAGATTATAATCTAAGTGAAATGTGTGTGTGTGTGTGTGTGTGTGTGTGTGTATATATATATGTATATATTCCCCCCACAGAAGCACTTACTTGCTAAATAAGTCTTCCTAGCAACTTTATAGAACATAACTCATGTGAATAAAGAGAATTAACTGCATTTATTTTTTCCTAAATAAATCCATAAAATTTCATTTTATTGTGAAAATATTTTCAGAATTTCATAATGATGGCTAAAATAAGGGAAATACCTTAGATGACAAAAAAGGATAGAAACTCTAAAAACTTTAAAGTTAATTGCAAAGCTGCTATAAGTTGGATGACTTCCTTAAAATAAACATACCATTTCATATACTTTAATTTTCTCTTGCAAGAAACTAATTTGCATTTTGAAGTCTTCCTTCTTTTTTTGATAATCTTCTAATAGATGGTCTTGTTCTTCCAGCTGTTGTTGATGAGTAAAGATTTGTTGTTTAGCTTGTAGTAAATCTGCAGCTGTGCTACTATGAGTGCTGTTTCTCAGAGTTTCACTAGCCTGTAACTTGAAAACAGAAAGAAACAACAAAACATTAAATTCTAAAGTGATTGCCTTAGAGAATGTTAATAGATACCTTTTAGGGGGGTATTACTCAGCCCACAATGGCTCTCTGGGAACTTCCCTGGCTTCACAGGTTTGAAATGCCAGCAAACATGCTGCGCTGGCTGACTGGATAAGAATAGGCACATTACAAGGAAACAATATTGTCTTTCCCTTGATACAGCAGAGAAAAGAGATCTCCTAAGAGAAATATGACTAAGCAAGACATGCAGAGAGAAATGAGGACTAAAAAATAGTATTTCCTGGGTTCCCAATGACTTTCCTGTTTCTAGTTCTAATCCCTTTCAGAGCCCTGGTTGTATTTTTACCTTTCAGTTCTGTAGGACAAGCCCGTATCATTACACTAAATTCCTCCATTTTGCTTACGCTATTTCAAATTGTTTTCTGTTACTTGCCATCAGAAACCCTGATTAATGCAATTAGATTACTGTGGCTCTAATTAAAGGTAAATGGAATATATTCGGTCTAGTTGCCATTTTAGAAACTAAAATAAAACCATACCAGCACTGGCAAAAGTAGGATGTGACTACAGTTTAATTTCTGCAAAAATTCTCTCAATCAGCCTTATAAGGTTTTGCAGGATTTCAAAAAAGACAAGAAAGAAGTACTGACAAAACAGTAGCAGAAAACCATGCAAGAAGTATGAATTAAATTCTTGGTTGACATAACACATATTCAACTAGTTTTTCCAACATGATATAATATGCAAATGGCTTTTTTACAAATTTACATTTGTTCTTAAAAGTGAAAAAATTTTAAAATATTCATTACTAAAAAACTAATAAATTTTGTTCTATTAGTAATACTTACATGCTGAAATTGAATCTGTAATTTTTGACTTTGTTCTGTCAACTCTAAAAACTCTCTCATTGTCTCATCCTTTTCTCTTCTTGCTTGTTGTAAATTAGCAGTGAGCTGGGTTATGATGCCATCTCTTTGTTTAATGGCAGCTTCAAATTCTTGTAACTAAAGGAAACCAGTGAAAATAGTAAGCACTAGACTTATTTTTTAAACAAAATTGTTATTAACTGTTTTTCAAAAATATGTAATTCAAAATACATTGGCAGAATTCTTACCATTTGTAAGCAGTCTCTTCCATATTTGAAAAGATATTAGCTTGAAGGAATTGGTTTTTATTTCCAAATCAACTTTGAAAAAATTTATCTAAACTAAGGGGAAAAATACATTTGATCTGGCTTATTCATATATCTACTTCTAGAAGGACAAGTATCTTTATATTTAGGAGTGTCCCTAATGTATCCCTAGGCAACACTAGGCAACCATAGACATGTTCAATCCCAACTTGTTTCTGTAGTGGATGAAACCGAAATGTATTGTCATCCTCATCAATGTCCTATTTCACCTTGTTTTCATAACTGCCTGCCAAAGACAACAGATGTTACTATAACCACAAAAGGTTACTTACAAGGACTTGCCGATTTTTTTTTTTTTTTTTTT
>VBSM01002217.1:45271849-45287480 GCA_008086735.1 Cheirogaleus medius
AAAAAAAAAACACATCTATGGTAAAAAAAACTTGCAACTGGTGAAAACTATCAGAAGGCACGAGTACTGACTATATTAAGATTATTAATATCAATAAGCTGGGCACTGTGATGCACACCTGTGGTTCCAGCTACTGGGGAGGCTAAGATGGGAGGATCACTTGAGCCGAGGAGTTCATAGGCTGTCGTGCCTGTGAATAGCCTCTGTACTCCTGCCTGGGCAATACAGCAAGATCCTGTCTCTAAAAAAATTTTTTTTAATTAACAAAAAGATTATTATTATAATATCAAGTCATTTGCAATAACTTTCAAATTAAATACTTCTAAATTGCAGTTAGTTTTTCTTGATACTGAAATGAAGCATTTTAATTTGTCTACTAAAATTTTTACTTTAGAATAACAGTGTAATGAAATGGATGTTTACTAATACAATATTCTTTCCTTACTCTTTGGGAATACAGGGAATACATTATAAGACCCCCAGTGGATGTTTGAAACCATAGATATTACCAAACCCCATATATACTATGTTTTTTCAATATGACAACCAAAATGGCTACTAAGTGGCTAATGGGCAGGTAGAGTATATAGCATGGATGCACTGTACAAAGAGATGATTCACATTCTAGGTAGGATGAACAAGACTGAAACAGATTTCATCACGCTACTCAAAATAGGGCATAATTTAAAACTTATGAATTGATCATTTCTGCAATTGTCCATTTAACATTTTCAGACCACAGTTGATTGTAGAAAGTAGAACCACAGATAAGGGGACACTATTGTCTCTTTAAATATCATATAAAGTAAGGCATATTCCTTCAAATGGCAATGATATCAGTATTACATAAATTAGTTATCTGTTTATAATAGTTAACAGAGTTGTCCGGTTATAATAATTCTCTGCTTATAATAATTGTACCTAATACCTTATGTAGCCAATGTTCAGATTAATTTTCCCTAATTCAGTTAAGCAAATTTTATACTTGAACAACCCATATGACTTCTTAAAATACTACATAACTGCTTTTCAAAATAGGTAATAAAATATTATTATTCACAAGAACTAAATTAAAACCAACTATATTCCAAAGTTAGAATAGGAATACTCAACAGAATATCAGGACCATTAATAGTTAGCAATAAAGTATTATATTTTTAATATATAATTATTTTATTGATACCTAAAGGGTGCAGTATTTATCTCTTCTTCTAACATTATACCTGGTAAATCTTCAAATGAAAGTAAATCAATAACTTGAAACATGAATATTAGATTAATAGACTCCTTCAACTGAAAGAAAATCTCAACTTCCCTTTTTCACTTTGTCCTTTTTTACAATGTCCTTTTTTACTTTGGCATTTGTCAAAGTTATTTAAACTTCAGACTGTGTTAATTCTTTTTTAATTCACAGAAGATTTAATCTATATAGACAACTTAAAGATCTAGAAAAGTTCAAGGTATACTTTTAAATTTTAAATAATTTGTTGAGGTAAGTACCATATAATAACACTGCTATTCAGAAAAATCAGAGAAAAGATAATTTTCACTGTATAACTCTAAAATGGACTTCACACAAAAACTCACCCTTTTAGTGAACATTAGTTTTAAAACATAAAAGAATGATTTACAATTTATTTATATCTTACTCTTATACTTAATCTGGGAATACATACATTAACAGACATTAATAATGGATGTTTCTACAAAAATAAGAATCTGATGGTTCATAAAAGATGATGAAAATTTTAAGAGTTCAATGTGCCTACCTGATGCATGCAGTTAGAGTCAAGTAACTAATGATTACGATCATTCACTGAAAGTCAAAGTTGGAAAGCTAAGTTTGTTACTTTATATATAAAGTATATACCCATGTCTTCAACTTCAGTCACTTGACAAATGTCATGAATCATACAAGCAACTTGGTTAAGAAGTACTGAATAATCACATGAAATCTATAATGGGAGTACATACTCTACTATCATTCATTCCATCTTTCTATACATACTAAAGCATATTTATTTGCCTGTCTTATCTCTATATTGCCTGTAGTATTCCCAAAATTTCTTCCAAATAACCCTACTCAAGGGGTATAAAAATAATTTATGTAAATATGGTGTTCTGGACATAAAATGTACTTTCATCGAGGATTTAAGATGATTACATATAATTTAATTTGTAAGAAAAGTATTTTTTTATTTAGTCTGACTTCTCTAGTGCACGTAATTGGATAATGTGTTTAAACAGAAGAGATCTGGGAATAAAATTATTTGACTAGGATGGCTGGCGTAGTGGCTCACGCCTGTAATTCTAGCACTCGGGGAGGCTGAGGCGGGTGGATCGTTTGAGCTCAGCAGTTCGAGACCAGCGTGAGCAAGAGCGAGACCCCGTCTCTACTAAAAATAGAAAGAAATTAATTGGCCAACTAAAAATATATAGAAAAAATTAGCCGGGCATGGCAGCGCATGCCTGTAGTTCCAGCTACTCAGGAGGCTGAGGCAGGAGGATCGCTTGAGCCCAGGAGTTTGAGGTTGCTGTGAGCTAGGCTGACGCCATGGCACTCTAGCTGGGGCAACAAGAGTGAGACTCTGTCTCCAAAAAAAAAAAAAAATTATTTGACTAATTCTTTCCAGGATTGAACCCATTTTTCAATCTATTGAGTACACCAGTCACAGAAGTAATAAACATTAAACACATGCTATACCTATTACATATAATTTCTAAACTAAGTTCTAATTAAATGTATTACCACAATCTGAAATCCTTCTGAGAACAATTTGTTAAAGGGATCTTCGTCACTCACTGTTTCATATAAACATGGTGTGAAAAATAGCATATTACTAGGGAAAAGTAATAAAGGAATCACGCTTTGCTGAATATTATATATCAAACATGTACTAAATATTCTCAAATTATTTTAGACAACGATTTTGTGAGGTATACAACTACCCTGTGAGGTAGATATAACCCCCCTACCCCATTTTATAGATAAGGAAACTGTATTTCAGAGTTTAAGTGATGTGCCCAAGTTCATACAGCTCAAAAAGTGATGAAGTTTAAATCTGAACATAGGACTTACTGGTTCCAAAGTTCCCCTGTTCTTCCTTCTATCACCTTATTGCCCTACTAACTAGAAAAATGACAGTGATATTTAGGCAAAATACAAAATGATTATGTGACCTATGATTAAAACTATGTGATTTTGAAATTTTAAAATACTCAAATTCAAACCATGGCTGCCAAAATAATTAAATGTTGCAAATCTGGCATTTGTAATTAAGTCATAATTGTGTGTTGTCAGAAAGGTATCTCATTTTTTAGAGGTGTTGCTGAAAGATAACTCCTTAAGAGATCCAATATGAAAAGTATTACAGTGTGAGATTTATTCCTCAGGTTATAAATTTGGTCTGCTGACGATTCTTCAGCTTCCTGAAATGGGCAAATATTGTTGAAGTCCCCTGGAATTCTAGTTCATTCAAGCTAGTCAAACATCATTTAACAGAATAGCTAAAGCCTCAAAACTAGTCCAGAGCATCATGGATCCAACCAGTATCCATCTCAGTAATCTTGATGAGACCAATCAAACATTTCACAACCTATCAACTTTTCTTCTGTTTTCTAAAACACAGTGAACATGTAAGTTTCCCAAAGCATAATCCATTGTGAATCCAGATGTAACATGTATAATATTATAAGGTATAACTCAAATCAGGTCAAATCTGTATTTAGATTACAGTTAGATTGAAAAAAGGTAATTATGAAATAATTTTTTACAGATTTGACCTGATCAGTACATATTAATTACATGTAATTAATACTGACTTAAATTTTGCCCTATTATCCCAATCTGAGAAAATGGCTACATAAATTTTAACCATATTTCCTGGGCATGTATGGGATGTTCTGAAAGATAAGTCAACTGGCATTAAAAAAAATTTCACTTTAGTGTAAAGAAAAAATGTACTTTGTAGAGTTCTAGGGTGCCCCGAAGATATAGGTAGTTCAAGCCCAAAGCATCTGAGACTTTCAACCAAAGACAGGCTATATTAGGTCATCATAGAAAGAAAAAAATGTTTCATAAACACTTTTCATAAAGTTGTCTCTTGGTGTCTGCAAGGGAACTGGTTCCAGGACCCCCTAAGGATAGCAAATCCATGGATGCTTAAGTTCCTTATATAAAATGTTGTAGTATTTGCATATTAATCTATGTATATCCTCCCATTTACTTTAAATCATCTCTAAATTACTTATAATACCTATTACACTGTAAATGTTATATAAATAGATGTTATACTGTATTTTCTTATTCATATTATTTCTCACTGTTGTATTATTTTTTCTCGAATATTTTTTACCCATGGTTGGTCAAATCTTTGAATGCAGAACCCATGGATATGAAGGGCCAAGTGCATGTGCCCCAAATTTAAAGTCCCAAAAGCAGAATCTGAATTGGAAGCAGTGATTTTTAAATCAAGATATTTCACTCTTAGGAGCAACTTTACATAGCCTAAATTAGGCACCAATTTATTAACTTAATGTTGGTTAATTATTTTCCTGACCAGATCATTAGTAAGCATTTTCCATTCACTTCTGATGTGTCAAAGTTTTTGCTTACATCAGCAATCTAAAACAGTAATACATTCATTAAGATCATGGAGTTATTTTTTTCCTATTAGAAACCTACAATAAATTGAGACTTATTGAATACACTGAGTTCCTGAACCATTCAGAGTAATACTTTTCCATGTTCTCAAATCTGGACCAAAGAAATGACAATTACATCTAAAAGAATAAGAAAAAAATAAAATGACATGTACTTGTTCCCAACACATAAAGATATGTCCTAAAGTAGCCAGTGACTATATTAGTCTTTATCACCTAAAATAAAATCCACATTGCAACATTAATTTCAATAAACAAGTTTATATAATTAACTACAATTCAAGCATTTGTAAAAAGCATTACTTCAAATGAAATACCCTATATTATGAAACTTTTACTGTGCTGAACATAGATACATCGTAATGGTCATGTATCCTAGAAACTAAAACTAGGTATCTTACTACTAACCAAGCTATTTTAACAGATTTAAGAACTTAGCTAATAATTTGGAAAAAGGTGTACCAGTAAAACATAATCCTCAGGTTTTTTAGTCATTTACATATTTTATTACATTTATAGAAATGTAATAGAAGCATGTGTTATAATAAATAAAATAGCAATAATCAGTAATTTCAATAATACAAAATATCAATTTTACTTATGACATTTGAAATCATAACATAATTTAGTCTTACCTCCGAACTATAGTCATCTGCCGTGGTTGAAATTTCACTTTCAGGCTAAAATAAAAGCAAAAACCAATTACAATTATGACTGGGTTTTTTTGCACTAAATATTGTACTTTACTAAGCCATGACTGTTGGTAACATATAATAGAAAACTCACATAAAGTACCACTAGAAAACTAGTAAAAATTATTCAAACCTTTAAAAATTTCATTTAATTACAAATCACAATGGCAAAATAATGCAATTAATTTACCACTAGGCATTTTTCTGAATATACAAGTGCCAAGAGGTACTTTCACATAGGGTCTCGTATATGCTACTTATCATTTGTAAGCCAAAAGCGCCAAATAAGAAACCACTTCTCTAATATCTATCTGTACAGTAGTCAGCTTTATGCATGGTTTTGCTTCCTGCAATTTGTTACTCACAGTCAATTGCAGTACAAAAATACTAAATGGAAAATTCCAGAAATAAACAATATATGTTTTAAATTGCGGTTATTATGAGGAGCACAAAGAAATCTCACTCCACCCTACATAGGACTTGAATCATCCCCTTGTTCAGCATGTCCACATATGCTACCTAATAGTCACTTAGTTACTGTCTTGGTTATCAGATCCTCTGTTGCAGTATTGCAGTGCTTGTGTTCAAGCAACCCTTACTTAATAGTGGCCCCAAAGAGCAAGAGTACTATGTCTAATTTATAAATTAAACTTTACCATAAGTATGTACATATATGAAAAAACAGTATATATAAGGTTCAGTACTATCCATGGTTTCAGGCATCCACTGGGGATCTTGGAACATATCCCCCCACAGATAAAGGGATACTATATCTCTTTAAAATAAAATAAAGTACTAAAATGCTACTATTGAAAGAGTTCAATTTCTCCAAAAGAAGAATCAAAAAATCTTGATGCTTAAAAAGTAATAACTTGGCCAGGTGCAGTGGCTCACATCTGTAATCCTAGCACTCTGGGAGGCTAAGGTGGGCAGATCGTTTGAGCTCAGGAGTTTGAGACCAACCTGAGCAAGAGCAAGACCCCGTCTCTACCAAAAATAGAAAAAATTAGCCGGGCATGGTGGCACATGCCTGTAGTCCCAGCTACTCGGGAGGCTGAGGCAGAAGGATAGCCTGAGCCTAGGAGTTTGAGGTTGCTGTGAGCTAGGCTGACGCCATGGCACTCTAGCTAGGCTGACGCCATGGCACTCTAGTCGGGGCAACAGAGTGAGACTCTGTCTCAAAAAAATAAAATAAATAAGTAAATAAAAAAGTAATAATTGATGAATAAAAAACTTTTGTTGTTATAATACCTTTGCAGCTTACAAAAGCACTTTGACAGACATTCTTGTTTCATGATCACAGCCCTGGGATTTAGGTATCAAGTGAGTGGCTTTTTTAAGCTTCTCTCAGCTGAGAAGTTACAGGAAGAGTCAAGGAGCAAATCCAAACTGACTCCTAAAGTACTGCTTTCACTGTTAATCCACTCATCTGAGCTAATAATCTCACTTTACTGGTGAGGAAAGCAAGACCCAGAGAGATTCACCTTTTCATCAATGAATATTAACTGTCACTGTTTCCCTTCTCATCCACACCTATGGAAATTTTATTCAACATTCAAGACCAAGTTCTAAGTCTACCCTCTCCATGAAGCAGTAACTGATGCCAGAAACAGAAATAAGCTTGCCTCTACTCTAAAATGCTGTTTAACAGTGGTTTCTAACTCATGAGATTCTCTTTTAAATATAAAATATTTTTATGACACAACCCCCCATATTCATTAATTTAGTGCACATTGTATGCTAGAAACTGTGGTACTGAAAATTAAATGGTGAACAATACAATTGTTGCATTCAAAACGCTGAAACTATAATGAGGAACCCAAACATTGATTTGTTAGATAATACACCTTCAAATTGAATTAAGCACTAGAGTTGCCACATTGTATTATTTTAAATGTTCAGTTTTTAAAAAACGAATTATAAGACACACAAATGAAAAAGGAAAGTATGGCCTATGCACAAGAAAAATAGTGATCATAGAAACCATCCCTAAGGAAACACAGATATCAGACTTAATAGACAAAAAGCTATTTTAAGTATTATCATCACATAACTAAAACAAGTTAATATTTTAAAAACTAAATAAAAATTTTAAGAATGATGCCTGATCAAATAGAGAACACCAATAAAAAGAAAGAGGGCTGGACACAGTGGTTTATACCCATAAATGCAGCTATTTAGGAGGCTGAGGCAGAAGGATCCCTTGAGTCCAGGTGTTTAAGACCAGCTGGGCAACAAAGCAAGACCCCACCTCTAAAAAAGTGGAAAAAAAAATTGTCTAGGCATGGTGGCATGCGCCTGTAGTCCCAGCTACTCAGGAGGGTGATGGGGGAAGATCACTTGAGCCCAGGAGTTCAAGACCACAGTGAGCTATGATTGTGCCACTGCACTCCAGCTTAAGCAACAGAGCAAAAGCAAATCAATCAATCAACCAACCAATCAATCAATCAGTCAATAGAAAGAAATTATAAAAGAACTAAAGAGAAATTCTGGAGTTGAAAAGTAAATAACTGAAATGAAAAAGTCACTAGAGGGATTGAAAAACAGATCTAAGAAGGAAGAAGAGAGAATCAGCAAACCTTGATAGATCAACTGAAATTATCCAGTGTGAGGAGTAGAAAGACGACTATATGTTAGACCATTAAAAAACCCTCAATATTTAAAAGAATTGAATTCATACAAAATATGTTATCTAAAATCTTTTGTCCCTCGTAACAGTTTTTGTTTTAAAGTCATCTCAATGGATACAGAAAAGGCCCTTAGCAAAATTCAGCACTCCTTCATAATAAAAAACATCCTATGGTCCAGAAATAGAAGAGAACTTCCTCAATATGATAAAGGGATCTACCAAAAAACCAAACTAAATCAAACCAGCTAATGTAACACTCAATGGTGAAAAGCTGAATGCTTTCCACCTATTACAAGAAACGATACAAGGATGTCTGCTCTCACCACTTCTTTTCAACATTGTACTAGAGGTTCTCACTATGGCAATTGGGCAAGAAAAAGAAATAAGACATCAACATTGGAAAGGAAATAGTTATACATCTCTAGCTGCAGATATAATCTTGTATATAGAGAAAATTGAAGGAATTCATAAAAAAAAACTACTAGACTTAATGGGTTCAGCAAAGGTGCAGGATATAAGATCAATATACAAATGTCAGTTGTATTTCTATACACTAAGTGAACAATGAGATAATGAAGTTAAGAAAACAATTCTAGTTACAATAGCAACAAAAAGCAGTAATACACTGAGGAATAAAATAGCAATAAAATGCTTAGGAATATATTTAACAAAACAAGTACATGATTTGTACACTGAAAACACAAAGATAACACTGAAAGAAATTAAAGAGGACCTAAATAAATTAAAAACAATCTGTGTTCATAGATTGAAAAGACTTTATATTGTTAAAGTGACAATATTCCCCAAATTCATCTGCAGATTCAACGCAATCCCTGTCAAAATCCCTCCTTTCTTTTATGCAGAAATGGAAAACCTGATCCTAAAATTGATATGGAAATGCAAGGGACCCAGAATAGCCAAAACGATCCTAAAAAAGAACAAAATTGATAAACTCACATTTACTGATTTCAAAACTTGTTACAAAGCTATAGTAAGCAAGACTGGGGCATATTAGTAAAGGCTAAAAATACAGATCTACAAAATGTAACTGAGGGGCTAGAAATAAACCCTCATCTTTATAGTCACTGACAATTCATTGGGAAAGAACAGTCTTTTCAGCAAATGGTGCTGAGACAAATGGATATCCACATGCAAAAAAATGAAGGTGGACACCTACACCCCCACCACAAATGAAAATTAACTAAAAAATGGATCAAAGACCAAAATTTAAGATCTAAAATTTTAAAAGTCTTCAAAGAAAACTTAGATGTAAATCTTCATGATCTTAGACTTGACAATGGTAGTTTTAGATATGATACCAAAAGCACAAGCAACTGAAGAAAAAACATAGTTGAATCCATCAAAATCAAAAACTTTGTGCATCAAAGGGCACTACCAAGAAAGTGGGAAAAAAAACAACAACCCAGATAACATATGGAAATCATATATAAGAATACAGCTAATCCTCTTCATTTATAGATTCTGTAACTGTGAATCCAACTACTCAATAAAATTTATTTGTAACCACAAAATCAATATTTGCAGCAGCACACTGATGGTCATTCACAGACATGAGCAGAACAGTGAAAAATCTGTCACCCAATGCACATGTTCCTAGTGGAGGTAGAACAAGGCAACACTTTTTGTTTCAGCTCTCATAATGCAAACCATTGTCTTTTTTACAATCTATTTAGTGCCACATTTTTCACATTTTTATGCTTTTTTGGTGATTTTACTGCTTAAAATGGCCCCCAAGTGTAATGATGAAGTGCTGTCCAGTGTTTCTAAGAGCAGGAAGGTTGTACCTTATGGAACAAAAATGTGTGTTAGATAAGATTTATTCAGGCATGAGCTGTAGTGCTGATGCCATGGGTTCAATATTAACCAATCAACAACACACATTTAAAAAGACATCTTGAAACAGAAACACACCTAAAACAAGGTTATGTATCAGCTGGTTAATAAAAATGTTGTCATCAGTGTCTTGCAAGAACCTAATCCTAAACTATGGTAATCCCTAGAAGCAATGGTTCGATATTCTTTACATTAGCAATTGTGGCAACTTTACAGAACACAACTACTACAGATGATGAGAATATCTAGACTATATCCTTGCCTTTATCTGAAGAATAAATAATTATTACATAGCACATATATTTCCAGGCTTCTGTTCTTTTCACATTGTATTCGTATTCTTACCTGAGAGGATCTCTCCCACTCTTATGATGAATAATGGCATACCTCCATTGCCAACCCAGACCTCCTGCACAAAGCTCAAATCCCTGTATATCAAAATCTTGCTGTTTCCACATAAACATGCCATGGCACAATACAAATAATAATCATTATCTGCCCTGTCCAACACTCTTCCTAATGAGCAACCCATCCTTCTCTATTCCTGGTCTTAGTTACTGGCTCCACCATCTGGCTTACCATCCCAATCTGTCCTTAATTTCTCCCGCATCTCTTTATCCTGGAAAATTACATCACTAAGCGGGGGGAAACTAATATTCACTGAGCACCTACTATGCGCCAAGTATGATCTCCAGTCCCTCACCATTATTACCAACCCATCCCCAACACTTTGTGATCCATTTAAAAGTGAACTATCCAAGGTTTCCAGATCACAGCACACTGTTTTCTGTCTTTATGAATGCTGTTTCTTCTGCACAAAGGTTGCTTCCCCCACTTCTTTGCCTCTGGCTAACTCCAACTTGTACTTCAAGCTCAGTTCTATTATCTCTTCCAGGAAACCTTCCCAAATAACATACAGAAGGCTGATTTGGGCATTCCCTACACTCTAGAGTGCCATGTACATTGTTGCTAGCATAGCTCTGATCAGAGTACACTTGCTTATCTTTACATCTGCCTTCTACACTAGACTGATTTTTCTAAACAGAAGAGACAATCATATTCACCTTTGTATCCCTGCTGCTCAATCCGTGGTATACTGCAGTTAATAAATGTCTGTTGAATTAAGTTCACAAAACGCCCTCTCATAGGTTATCAAATAATTTAGGTATGATTGTTTAGTTAGCATACTACTAAAGCTTTCAAAAGGACATAAAAATCATGATCAAATTGCAAAGGGTACCAATGACTATTGTCATTACAGCTATTCTCCATTTAGAACTGAAATACTTAAAAATCTGGATGAATACTTACTTCAACAGAGAAGACCTGGTCATGCTTGACGATTTCTCTACTATGCAGAGTTCTCGTTACTGAAGATTCAGGAGTCATGGATGATCCTACTCTCTGAGAACTATTTATATACAACTCATCACACTGTGATTGATCAACATCCAAACCATGGTATTCTGATACATCATGTTTACTGCTTGAGGTTTTTCTCTTTTTTTTCTGTTTCTTGGAAGAATTCTTTCCATCGGATTGAGCCTTTCTTTGTCGAAACTGGGCAAGCTATGGGAAAAAAAAAATTGGCATCATTGTCAAACTATCTCTAAATAAAAATGATAAAATAAAGGACAATTGTTACAGTCTTTGGTATAGGAATAACTATTGAAAAGGAAAGATAGTAGGAATTTCCAAATGAACCTATAAAATACTGAGAGGTAAGAACTGAAAATGTCATGTCTGAAGAAAAGAAAATTAGCCCAGAGTCAGGAAAAATTAAGGGGAAATAGGCACTGTCATTCACTACTTGGTGAGAGTGAATTCTCTGGATTTGAGATTATATGAAAACACATGAACACACACCAACACACACATACACATAACACACACAAACGGAGCTCTAAATGCATTTGCTTTGTGGAATTTCTGGGTCTTCTATTACTTTATACTAAAGAGAATTAGTTTAGGCAAAAAGATTTACCTATATAAGTGTTCACTGCAGCCCTGTTTATAATGGGAAAAAATCCCAGAAATAAACACCAAACAGCAGTGCTTTCAATCCCTAATCACTTATAGGTCAGTATCAGTATTTTTGTCATATCCTAGTCATGCCCTTATTTATCATTTATTTAAAATGTTTTGGCCAGTGGGCTTTTCTTATTTAAATTTATTTTAAGAACTAAGAAAGACTTCCAGTTCCAAAATGGCAGGGTACAAACAAGCTGAATGCACTCCCACTCACAAAAACTCCTACTCACAAAACCAAATGTATAGCATAGAGATTATCACCAGCAACATCCAAGAACTAGATATGAAGAGAAGACAGTTCTTGGGGCAAGAGAGAAGTGAAAAAACTCCAAGCAGATGTTAAGAGAATTGGACTTCCATAACCGTGACTCACCTCTCCCCAATCTGCTTGGTACCAAGCCCAAAAAATTTCCCATCAACTCATAGTTTCTACATTGGAAAAAGTGAAATCAAGGTGGACGACCATCTTCCCATGCTACCTGAGTTCCCTAGCAGGAGTCCTGTCCCTACCTCAATCCATGGATGTACTGAGAATGCTTGAAAGGAGAAATATCCCTGAGGGGCAAACAAAGACAAAGCGGAGAGGTGAAACTACCATCTGCAGGCCTAGAAACCTGGCCCAAGAAGATGCCAAATTAGAGTGCTGTTCAGCAGCACCATGCTGTAGGAGGTTTGTTCCACAGGTTCCCTGGGCACAAACCCCAAACCAGCCTTCCTATACTACAGAGATATCCCATTTGGGACATCTCTCTTTTGGGACAGACGACACTCTCATTGTTTACCAGACTGAGGCAAACCAAGGCTTAAGGTGCCACCTAGTGCCAAAATGGAAGCATTGGCGTGGGGGGGTGAGGGGGGAGAAAGATAATCAACAGGTAAATTACACAGAATCTCTAAGCAAACACATCCAATAAAGAACAAAACAAGCCAGAAGACACTGGAATAAATAACTAATCTTTCAGTGCAAAGACACAGGCATATATCCACAAGAGACAAAAGTAAACAGGGAACAATGACCTCTCCAAACAGACACAGTAAGAAATGAGTAAGACAGCAATATGTAAGCTCTCTGACCAAGAATTCAAAATAGAAGTTTCAAGAACTTAGTGATTTCCAAGATAGCACATAAAAGCAATATAGAAGTTTATCTGAGAAATCTAACAAAGAGATTGAAATAATAATTTAAAAAATCAAACAGAAATCTTATAATTTAAAAATACATTTGCTGAACTGAAAATTTCATTAGAAGCTCTCAATAGCAGAATGGATTAAGCAGAAGAATCAGTGAACTCAAATTTTATTTTCTTATAAAAAATGAGGAGAAAAAAATGAAATACAACAAAGGTCACCTATAAGATATAAAAAAATTACCTCAAAAGACCAAATCTTAAAATTACTGCTGTTCAAGAGGGCGCTGAGCAAGAGCAAGGGACAGAACGCTTATTCAAAGAAACAACAACATAAAACTTTCCAAAATGTAAGAAAAACATAAATATCCAGGTACAAGATGATGAGAGACACCAAGCAGATTCAACCCAAATAATACTAGGTATATAATAATCAAATTCTCAAAGGTCATAGACAAAGAGAAGATACTTAAAGCAGCAAGAGAAAGGAAGCAAATAATATATAAAGGAGTTCCAATGTGTCTGGCAACAGACTTCTCAATGAAAACCATTTAGGCCAAAAGAGAGTGGGTGGATGTTTTCAAAGTGCTGAAAGAAAAAAATTGTCACCCAAGAATACCAGTATACCAGCAAAGCTACCCTTCAAATATGAAGGAGAAAAAAGTCTTTCACAGACAAACAAAAGCTAAGAAAATTCACCACCACCAGAACTGTCTCATAAGAAATGCTAAAGGGAGTTCTTCAATCTGAAAGAAGAAAACACTAACATGAAAAAGAAAAAACATTTGAAGATATACAAACATGGGGTAAAATTAAGTACACAGACAAACCCAGAATACTCTAACACTGTAACTGTGGCGTGCACTCCACACATATTCTGGTATGAAGCACAAAAGACAAATTTATCAAAAGCAATAATACAATACCTACACCAACCTGTTAAGAGATAAGCAATAGAAAAATATGTAAATTGAGACAGTACAAAGTCAAAATGTGGTGCAATGGGGTTAAAGTATAGAGGGTTTTTTTCATTTTTTCTTTGTTTCTATTTTTTCCTTTGTGATAAGTTGTCAGATCTTTAAAATAACTTGTTATATCTGTTTTTTTGTAAGCAACAAAGGATAAGCACAGCAAACATCTATAATGGATTCGCTAAAAATAAAAGGCAACTAATTAAAACATACTGCCAGAGAAAAGCATTTAACTACAAAGGAAGTTAGGAAGAAATAAAAAACGGGTGAGAGGAGTTAGAAAACAACCAAAAACAAGCAACAAAATGGCAATACTAAGACTGTGTATAATAATGCTGAATGCAAATGCACTCGATTCTCTAATAAAAAAGTACAGAGCGGCTAATGGATAAAGAAGGAGTAGAAAAGATATTCCATGCAACTGGAAACTTAAGGGCAGACGTAACTATACTTATATTGGATAAAACAGACTACAAAACAAAGACTGTAAAAAGAGACAAAGCTCACTATATAATAACAATAACAAAGGGGTTAATTTAGCAAGAGGATATAAAAATTTATAAATATCTATGTACCCAAAACCTGAGCTCCAAAGTATATAAAGCAAACATTAATAGATCTAAAGGGAGAGACAGGCTGTAATACAATAACAGTAGGGGACATCAGCACAATACTCTCCATAGTGGACAGATTATCCAGACAGAAAATCACCAAGGAAACATCACAGTTAAACCACACACTAGCCAGGGGTCCTCAAACTTTTTAAACAGGGGGCCCATTCACTGTTCCTCACACCATTGGAGAGAGGGCACTGTGGGCCTGGGACGAGTTGGCTGCTAAGCAGGACAGGCAGCGGCGGCCGGGCCGGATAAATGTCCTCGGTGGGCCGCATGTGGCCCGCGGGCCGTAGTTTGAGGACGCCTGCGACCAAATAGGCCTGACAGTTACAGAACACTTCATCTAATTGCTTGCTGCAGGATACACATTCTTTTCATCAGTGCATGAAACATTCTTCAGAACAAACCATCTTAGGGCCATAAAACAAGTTTCAACAGATTTAAAAAAGAAATCATGTCAAGTTATCTTTTTTGACCAAAAGGGAATAAAACTGGAAACCCAGAAAACACACAAACACATTGGAAATTAAACAATGTGACCCAGAATGAACAATGGGTCAATGAAGAAATTAAGAAGGAAATTTAAAAATTTCTTGAAACAAATGGAAATAGAAATACAACATCCCGAAATCTATGGGAAGCAGTCCTAGGAAAGAAGTTTATAGCAATAAACTACTATATTAAAAAAATAAAAATACTTCAAAAAAACAACCTAATGATAAACTTAAGGAACTAGAAAAGCAAAAACAAATCAAACCCAAAATTAGTAGAAGGAAAGAAAACAACAAACATTAGAGCAGAAATAAGTGAAACTGAGACTAAAAAAATACAAAAGATTAACATAATGAAAAGTTGGTTTTTTTTATAAAATCGAAAAAAAACCCTTAGCTAGAAAAATTAAGAAAAAAAGAGAGAAGACTCAAATAAATAAAATCAGAAATTAAAAAGATGTAACAACTAAAATCACAGAAATGTGCAGAATCATTTAAAGACTATCAGGAACAAAAAAGGAGATATCACAACTGATCCCAAGGAGATACAAGATGTA
>VBSM01002217.1:45292365-45302993 GCA_008086735.1 Cheirogaleus medius
AAAAAAAAAAAAACAAAACAAAAAAAACAGGTATAAGCTCCCTTGTACCTTAAAAAGAGGAAATATATTATCAGAATTACTATAACTATTAATTAGACCAATTACAATGATGACCAGGAAATTTATTATACAAAATATTAAAGCAATCTTTTTAATGATGTTGATATTATTAACCATCAACATAAGTGACAAATGTTATACAGGAAATACAACATATTTTATACTTATTTTATCTATTGTAGATGAAGTATATAGATATGTATTATTCATAATAAAGACATCTAATTCATAAATCAGAAATAGCTAATCATCAGCTGTGTAAAATATAAAGATATATTTAAATTTTGTTCCCAGTTATTTAGCAACTACCCAGTTATTCTACTTCATGTCTGCTTGAGGAACAGGTGCAAAGCCAGTTGCCTCTATTTGTACATTATTAAGCAGGTGGAATGCATTTAAACTACTCTGGAGGATAGCAAATTCATTCTTAAAAATAAACCAACTAGAATACTACTAAATATATTATCTGTAAATAGAATCAAATGTCTAGGCACATCATTTAAAAAAGAAAAGATCCCTCAGAATGCAAAGCCAAAAAATATCAATAATGATGTTCTTGATATTTATGCTCAATTTCAGAAACTTCTTAAAATTCCATGTTGTCTACATTAGAAAATATAGACAACAGAACATATCAGGACAAAGATGAATATTTTAAGATGCCACTTTATTAGGTTTTATATAGTAATATAATTTATATTTAATACTCATTCAGATGTGCAAGCACACAAGAGAAAAACTAGAACTTAACATTATAAAAAGTTTGATTTAAAAAAAAAAAACCTCTGTGCCAATGGTATCTACTATTAAATGAACCCAAATGAAAAAAATGATAGATATGGAATAAAAAGCAGAATTGTTCTATTATAGTATTTAGAACAAATCACTTCTAAGGACATTAAATTACCAAGACATTCTTTTAGGTCCTATGTTACTAATTATATGAAGTCATATTAGTTTTTTTGAATAATTAATCAGAAGGTAAGCTCCATGAGTATTGTTCTAGGCTATATATTCAAAGCCTAGAAAAATAATAAATACATGTCCAGTAAAAAAAAAGATAATTTATCTTTTACAGAAAAGTCACCACTAAACAATAATTTTAAACACCATTTCACAGAACCCAAGAACTAAGATGATATAACATGTATCTCTAATTCTATTATATGGTTCTACTGTTTTAGAATTAAAATTAACAATTTTCTAGTTACTTATTAAATGAACTAAAACACAAAAATAATTCCTTTCACTATAATCTCCCTCCTCTCACAAGAAAAGAGAAGTCAAAACAAAATTTAAATTCTCAGGAAAATAATAGCTACAATAACTTATTTTTAGCAAGAGTTCTGTACAGTAAAAATGTGAGAGAAGGAACAAGATCATAACATATATCCAATGTCTTACAGCTATTTAAGCTATTTTTATTTTAAATCTGAAAAATGGCAAGCTAGCAGATAAGCAAAAAATTCTACTCAATTAGTTAATCATCTGATGCTGAAATGATGCACTTTAAATTACTGAGAAAACATTTATTCTAAAACATGCTGAAAATTCAGACTACAGCCATCTGTGTTTGTCATTTTGAAGCCAATTATAAAAATGTTAACATATGTAGTCTCAGAAATAGCTGGAAGAGTTACTGGAAAGATATTATGTCCATATACACTTGTCTTTAAAACTGGTTCAGATCCCAAGCACAAGTCTTACCCTGACCAGAACATCAATAAATGACTAAACATAAATAATTTATTCCTTAAACTCAAGATTTATAAATTTATAAATGATCATCTCAATAAAACAATGAATTTCAAAATGCTGTATAAAAACATGCCAAGTTTTTGTAATGATCATTAAAAAAAAATAACCACAACTATTTGTAATCTGTTTAGTTTTAGTTTCTTGAGTGTTCATTGAATGTTTACTATGTGTCAGGCACTATGTTATAGATGTCAGTCAAAATATATGGTCCGTTAACAATAGAACCTTTCAGTCTAGGCCTGTTATTTCCTCACGTTGTGAGAAATAAAAGAGATAACAGTGTTCAACTTCATAAATTCAACAGTCCTACATATATTTAAGGAGGTGGTATGGGTACCTACCTCTCTTGTCCTGATTTCCTCATAGGAAAAGGCTTTCCACAAAAGTGTAGTTGTAGAGTTTTATATGTGTGAGGGAAATAACTTGGCATATATCAGATAGTAGTTTATTTATTCAATAAATATTTATTGGATATCTATCATGTGTCCAACCCTGTGTAATGCACGACATGGAGTGATGAATAAGACAGATATAGACTCTACTCCCATGAATTGTAATCCCAGTGTAAAATACAAATTAAACAAATATAGGTAAACACAGAAATACATCATTTCAAGTGATAAAAAGTGTGTTGAAGAACATATATGGGTACTAGGAGAGCCTACAACAGAAAAGACTTAATTCGAATGGGGTATATGTGGAAAGGTATGGAAATATCTTATTGAGAAAAGAATGGTGGAGGCTGAGATTTAAAGAATATGAGTTACTTGCCCCAAATCATAAGCAGTAAATAGAAAAACAGTATAGAACAAGAATATCTGACTCCAAATCCAACTTTCCATTATACCAATTTGTTTTCCATGTATTCTCAGCTCTCTTTTTCATTTGTCATTATATCTCACAATCCTAGAACACTAACTTTCTTTTTTTTCTTTTTTTATTCATTTTCTTTTTCTTTTCTTTTTTTTTCCATTTGTATATATTCATGGGGTAATTAGAACACTAACTTTAAAGACATGAACAAGTGAAATCACCAAACCAACAAATGCTTTTTTGACAAGACTGGAGAGAAAATAAAAACGAATACAACACAGATATACGGAAAGAGGATGGTACAAAATATTATTTAAATATGTTACTAGTCTCTCCAGTGTTCAAAAATAGCTGTAATTAGAGCTATTTTCTATGTTTTTGCTGTAGAAAAAATTAAAAACCCTAATTAGTTCTGATCATAACTATTTGTACTTGTCAGTTCTGCCTTTAAACCTTTTTAATAGTCCTTAATGAATGATAAACAAGAATACTATACAAACTATTAGAAAACTCTAGCAGCCTAACTACGGAAATAAAAAGATTACAACAGATGACTCAAAGACCATTGGCATAGAGTTAAAGTAGGGCAAATGAAAGCAAACAAGACAAAAACAACATTTTAAGGATGCTCTGAAGCATATTTTCTAACAATATCACAAGAACATAAACTACTGGAGGATAACAATGCCAAATAGACCTGAGTAATCAGGTGAGGAAAAGATCACAGGACTTCTGAGCCACCAGTCCTATTTATATCCTAGAATCTCATTCAATCCAATGATTTTTTTTAAAAATAAAGGTTTTGGAACACCTTCATGTCTAAGAAGAAAACAAACTCGACAGCTTAAGGAACCATCTTAATTTTGCAAATTTCAGCAAAATTTCATTGCCTGGCACATAGTAGGCACAAATACTTGTTGAACGAAAATAATGTTTCAAAAAGAATATGGATTACATATAATAGACTACTGGTCTATTGTGTCTACACAGACTCTAACAAACTTGGTATGACATTGGACAAGCCACCAACTCAGTCTCTTCAACTGTACAATGAGGAAGAGATATATTAGAAAGATCTTTTAAGATTTCTTCCAGTTTTTAGGGGTTTTTGGTAGAAATTTTAAATCAGTCCCTTCTCTCTCTCCTGTCTGTTCCCTCACTTAATTATAAAGGGGAAAAACTAGACTTCCATACTATAAAAACATTTTAAAAAAAAACTGCTGCTTGGTAAACAGTTCAGTAAACAGTATCCATTACTAAATGATCTCAAATGAAAAAAGGTAGATATAAGATAAAAGGTAGAATGACTCCATTAAAATAAATCATTTTTAAGTACATAAAATTATCAAAACATTGTTTTAGGCTCATTTTACTGATTATACGAAGTCATATTATTTCAGACGAGATCGGGCGCGTTCAGGCTAGTATGGCCGTAGACATATTATTTCAGAACAAAAAAACTAAAAGGTAAGTTCTAAAAGGGCAGGGATTTTTTTGTTTTTTGTTTTTTGAGACAGAGTCTCACTCTGTTGCCCGGGCTAGAGTGCCATGGAGTCAGCCTCGCTCACAGCAACCTCAAACTCCTGGCCTCAAGCGATCCTCCTGCCTCAGCCTCCCGAGTAGCTGGGACTACAGGCATGCGCCACCACGCCCAGCTAATTTTTTTCTATATATTTTAGTTGGCCAATTAATTTATTTCTATTTTTAGTAGAGACGGGGTCTCGCTGTTGCTCAGGCTGGTTTTGAACTCCTGACCTTCAGCAATCCGCCCGCCTCGGCCTCCCAGAGTGCTAGGATTACAGGCGTGAGCCACCGCGCCCAGCCAGGGCAGGGATTTTTAATAAAAATCAAAGCTTATATACTCTAAGCCTAGAACAGTAGCTCTTAATAAATATTTGTTGAGTGAAAAAAAGCAATTTATTTTTTACAGAAAAAAAGGCAGCACTGAGCAATAATTTCAGGCATTATTCCTCAGAACTTCAGCATACCTGCAGTTTCTTAAAATAAAAAACCAAAAATACTAAGATGATGTATCAGGTCTATAGTTACACTACTGTACAACCACACAATGCAGTATTACGTAGCTGTCAAAAATAATATTGTTTTAAATTTTTAAGGTGGAAAATGCTCTCAATGTAAATTTGGGAAAAAAAGAACAAAATTGCATATAAAGTATGATTCAAGTAAAGTTTAAAAATATGCATAGAAACAAAGAATAAACAACAAACTGTTTAAAATGATTACTTGTGGGTTATGAGACCATGAGTGATTGTTTTCTTCTTTGAAAGATCTTCACAGCCTCCCTCCCTCATAGATCTGTAAAGCATATTCACTAATAAGATGATCATAGGCCTATATGCTAATATCATGATTTTTAAAAGGATATATGACAACTATATACCTACCAGAAACCTTATCCCAAAAGAGAGACAGTGCCGTTCAGATGCCACCTATCTCTGCATCATTTCTCTGTCATCTCAGCTGCTTTTACCAATGAACAGTAGGAACAATGGCACTTTGAACCTAACCTTATCTAGTCTCTGCAAAATTAAGTTTAATCCCATTAAAAATAAACAAAAAATAACACTGTACCGTTCATATAAAGGAAACTCCCTACAGAAAGGTATATTTGTAACAAATAGACATACTCAGCCGCATAAAATGTATGTCGATTTATCATCTGAGGTTTGCTCATTTATAAACCTTGGTTACAGATTTTTATTCCCTCTGATACGCATATATTTTTGTAGGAAAAAATAAAAGAACTCCATGGTTGATGGGTGTCATGTATTCAGCATCCATCAACAGCTCACATGGACATTTGTCAGAGATCATCTATGTGATAAAACCAGGCATATAATAAACATACAAATATCAGTTTGCTTTTGATTTCACTTCCTCTTTGTACCCCATTTTTGAACACAGTCATTACTCCCCAAGGACTGAAGGATCTTGGGATCACAACCTCTGCACATCTCAAAGCCTGTGGCACATGCTGTGCATAAGAAGATAGAAAAAATTAACACAGTGGCAGTATTCACAATAGTAAAAAACTGGCAACAATACAACCATTCATTGATATGAGAATGGACATTGAGGTAAATTCCTATGATGAAATACTACACAGGAGTGAAGATGCTTTACACAATACTGAACAAAAAGCGAATCACTCAAGACTTCATATGATACCATTAAGTTCAAACACAGTAAAACTAATATATTGTTTATGTACAAATATGTGGTACAGAAAAGCAAGGTAATAATAAATTCAGAATTATAGTTACCTCAGGTGATGGGGGGGTGGGATTAGATGTGGAAAAGATTTCAAATGTATTTGTATGCATATGTTTCTTCAGTTAGATGATAGGCACAAAGGTGTTCTTTTTGTCATTAATCTTTATCTTATATATATACTTTATATACATTTTGTAGATGAAATATTTAAGTATTTTTAAAGCATGTAGAAGACTCTTCTCTCATCCTAGTCTGATAAGAAAAAAGAGGTGAATCAATTCATTTCTTCTCTTGGAAATAGGAAACAAGGAGGTAGGAAAGCTGTCCGGAAAGATAACATGGAGAAATGCATCCTCTATGAAAGATTCTAAAATCAGTGCATGATGCAATAATCATATACATCAGTAGGTAACCCTAAAATCACCCATAAAGTACAGTTTACATGGTCAACCTCCTAGACGTATTGCAAACTGAAACACTTTTCTCTGTATACAGCCAATTTTCCTTCTGGCACCAAATCATCCCAACTTCTTCAGTTGCACACCAGGTAATGTAAGTGGCTTAGAAGAGGTCATGATGTATAATCATGCAATGTCACAGAATCACACGAAGTGGCTATGTCAGTGGGTCCTAAATTTTACTGTTCATTGAGGATCCTTAAAAAATGGGGAGACCTGGCTCCCACCCCAGATTTTCTGATTTTGGTATAGGGTGTGACCTAGGCATCAAAAAATTCTTAAAGTTTCCCAGGTACTTCTTATATGCATCAAAATTTGGGAACCACTTGGCTATATGCTTACTCTATGAGTAGATTTGCTTCCACTATTTATATACTTTTGCTTTCGCCCTTCTTTTTTTCTTTTTGAAGTATACTAAATGTGGGAAACAACTCCATTGGATAAAACAGATTTGGGGATTCATTCCATAACTTTTGGTCATGTGCAAACGGACGTGTAGACAAAGGAAGATGATCCACAAAGGGAGGAGTACAAGATCTCGTAAAGAGAAGAGACGAAATGATGGAGAGAAACGCATCAGCTTTTCAGTTTCCATGAGGCCCAACTTATATTTCTCTGACCCTCCTTTGAAATCTCTGCATCTTCACAATAACCCTCTCTTTTCTCTTCTTTACTAATCTCAAATTTGCTTTGTCTTGTTGGAACAAAAGAGTCCTACCAGAATTAGATTGCTTACATTTAGCTATTTTAATCAAGTCAATATTTTTTTAAAAAAACACATGATGGTTTATGCCTTCATTTGTACAGCAATACCACATAACTGCCACCTAGTGGCAACCTACCTACTTCAATATGTGATATATTTTTTAGAAAGAACCTTTCCAGAAGTTAAAAATGATGCAATCATAATGAGTGAGATGTACAACGTATGGGGTATGGTCATGCTTGAGGCTCTGCCTCGAGGGGGGAGGGGGGCGTGGGCAATATACATAACCGTAATATTTGTACCCCCATAGTATACTGAAATAAAAAAAAAATGATGAACCCACATTCTTTAACAGTTTTCCACTACTTTTAAGGTAAAATCCACACTTTACATGACACACATGGCTCCTTGTTATCTGATCCCAATCTATTTTTCTCATCTAATTTTCTGCAGTATAGCTTAATCCTCTATGTTCCAGCATGACAGTGATGATCACAATGCCTAATACTTGTAGAACACTTTTTATAGAATGACAATATTCTAAGTGCTTTATACTTATTAGTGAATTCTCACAATAACCCCAAGTACCAAGACAGGTACTATTATTGTTCTCATTGTCCAGATAAGGAACAGAGGCACAGAGAGGTTAAATCATAAAGTCAGAAAGCTAGTAAATGGCAGAGCCAAGACTTCATCCTGGACAGTCTGGTCTAGTCCAACCTCATAACCACTACAATTATACTACTTATCACAACAAAATCTTTGAAAAGTCCCACTTACATGTCTCATAAGGAAGTTCTGATACAATATATCCAAAACTGATTTCACACTCTTGCCTAAGGTCAAATGAAACTGTTCCTCTTCCTATAATTACAGCAAATAATTAGAAAATGTTACTTAGTGGTAACACCAACCTTCTCTCCATGCTCACTCTCCTTTACCTTTCAGATCCAACCAATCACCAAGTTCTGCTGACTTTCCTTTTAAATATTTATTTATGCCCACTTCTGTTCTTACCTCATTGTCTCTTATTTGCACTACTTCAGCAGACTCATAAACGGTTTTGTCCTCCTCAACCTATCCTCCACATAGCTGCCAAACTGATCTAGAGTGCAAATCTATATAACCATATTAGCTCCAGCTTAAAAACTTATCAATAGATCCCCACAACCTACAGAATAAAACTCAATCTCCTCAACATAAGATTCAAAGATCTTCAAGATGGAGTCCTGGCCTACTTCTCTAGCCTGATCTCTTGCCATGACTAGCTTATAGCTTTCTACTCCAATAATACCAACATAATGCCATACTTCCCCCAAACAAGTCAAACTATTCCACACCTCTGCTTTATTCATCTTATCTCATTCTCCAGGAAGCTTCTACTCATCCTTCACTCCCTTCTTACCTGGCTAGTTTCTCCCCATTCCTTAAGGTTTCATTCAGTGTTTATCCATCCAGAAAGCTTTCCCTAATTGCCAAGATGAAATCAGATATCCGTCCTCTGTGTTTTTCATAGACCCAGAATTATACTAGTCATACTGTATTTATAGTTATCTTTTTATGTGCCTGCCTACTAACTAGATAAAGCTTATGCTTGGAAGAGTCCATGTCTCTGATATCCTACAGACTAGCACAGTGCCTAAGCAAGCTATAAATGCTCAATTATATTTATCAAATGAGTAAACAAATGGCTCCCTGCACTTCACTCTGAATACTTAATATATTATGGTTGCCTTTCTACTCTATTAGAATGTGAAAGTATTAGAGGCAGGCCTGTGATTTTATCTCTGAATTCCCAATGACTTTTGTAAAGTAGAGGCTCAAATAAACATTAAAGGAATTAATAAATCTAGGATTTGATCTCAAAGACTGAAAAGAACTGAGTAGAGGAGTATCAAAATGAAAAGGACATTTTAAAATTAATCCAGTGACAAAAAATGAAAAGGACATTTTGAAATTAATCCAGTGACAATGTTTAGGACATACTAACAAGGAAACCAGATAGAAGGTGAGATGATGTGGGTCTGATTTTATTGGGTTGTGGTGTTAGAATGGGAAGAAAAAGGCTAAATATGAAACAAATTTTGAATAAAAAAACAATTAATGGTATCTGGTTATGAGTATACAGAATAAAGGAAAATAATCAGAGAATAAAGGAAAATAATTAAAAGGATTATTCAACCAAGATGTTTTTTGAGTACAGGTATAAACTACTGAGCCTAGAAAGTAACATGAGACAGAAAAGAGAAAATTTAGATCATTTTTAAAAATGTAAATCTTAGAGAAAAATAAATATCAACAGGCTCTTCTGTCATAAGGTTAAAATCCTGAGACCTATTAAATTATTTATCTTATTTCATCTTGAATTTGTAAAAAACATATATTCTTCTCAACTAACAAAAATCTCAAAATATGTTTTTTCTCGAACTTTATTATAAAAATTGCTATTCATTGTTTCAAGTGGAAAAGAGAGTTAGCTTGTCAAGTCATTATATGCTTGGGTATGTAATATTTTCATTATGAAAGGAACTTATGCAAATTAAAATTAAATTTTAGTTTGGCAAATATAAAAGATTTCACATCAAAAATATTTCCAATATTTTTAAGTTGTCTATGAATAGAAAAGAGGGTTTCTATAACTTTCAGCCAATACCTATTATTTCATATAAAAACTCCCAGATAATTTTTAATGCAGTTTTTACACATTTTCTAATACTTGTTCTCTAGTACTAATTTATTTGACTCTCAAGAAATCATCATATACATATACAGTCAACAGAATATAAACGGTGTGGAAATTAAATGAGAGCACTGCCCCATGGCCATTGCAATCCCCCACAACTCTTCAAACACTTTCACACATTAATTTGATTCTTGATATATATAGAGAACTAATATTTTAGTTATAATTAGTTCCTGTCACTATCTTCTCCAGGGAAACAACTAATAAGGCAATACCAATTTTAATAAAAGATGCCTAAGGAATAGCTACAGCCTAATCACAGATCCCAAACAATCCTTTGTAAACAAGGAATTTTTAGTGTGTTCAATACCAAGAAATATAAGGAGAGTCTAGATTTTATGCACTTTTAGTTTTTCAGAGATTTGTAAATCAGAGAACCTGCTCAATAAATACAATTTATAAATTCCAATCTTTATACATTAGGACTTTCTATAGTAAAGGTAGCACAGTTCTGAACAGTCAAAATAATACCTTTTGGGGTCTTAAGAAGGGGGAAAAACCCTTAGAATTACAGAGAAACTTTCAGACCACACGAAAATCTCAGTGAACACTAAATCCCAATAGGAATCATAACTCTGATGGCAACTGAAAAGAGACACTACATTGTTCATGAACAAAGAGGATAAAGGAATTTTATATAATACAAAAGACTCTATAGATTTAAATAAATAACCTAGGCAAAACTAGTCTTGAAACAATGCTAAATTATTTGAATAATCTGAATATTTAACACTTTGAATGGGGTCATTTTTTTGTTTTTTGGAGATAGAGTCTTACTCTGTTGCCCCAGGCTAGAGTGCCCTGGCATCAACCTCAAACTCCTGGGCTCAAGCGATCCTCCTGCCTCAGCCTCCCA
>VBSM01002217.1:45303829-45315482 GCA_008086735.1 Cheirogaleus medius
AAAAAAAAAAAAAAAAAAAAAAAAAAAACATTATGCTAGGGCATGGTGATTCACATCGTAATCCCAGCACTTTGAGAGGCCAAGACAGGAGGATCACTTGAGGTCAGAAGTTTGAGACAAGCCTGGCAACATGGCAAAACTACATCTCTACAAAAAATAAATGAAATTGGCTGGGCATGGTGGCGCACACCTGTAGTCCCAGGTACTTGGGAAGCTGAGGTGGGAGGATCACTTAAACCCAGGAGATCCAGGTTGCAGTGAGCTATGACTGTGCCACTGCACTCCAGCCTGGGTGACAGAGTAAGACCCTGTCTCTAAAAATCAAAACAAAAGAAACCATTATACTAAGTGAAATAAGCCAGACACAAAAAGTCATGTATTGTATGATTCCATTTATATGAAATAACTAGAATAGGCAAATCCATAGAAACAGAAAGCAGATTGGCGGTTGCTATTGGCTGGAGGGAGGAGGCAATGAAGAGTATGCTTAATGAACACAGGGTTTTATTCTGGGATGACAAAAATGTTCTTGAACTAGACAGACGAGGTGGTTGAATAACATTGTGTTAAGCCACTGAACTCTTCACTTTAAGATGATTAATTTTATGTGAGTTTCACTTCAATTAAAAAAATAATCACAGCTTCTGCATATCTAGCACCTGGAAAACTCAAAAAAGCACTCAATCATTGTTTCATTTACCCTTCAAAACACCTGCTGAGAGCCACATATTATGTTAGGCTTATTCTAACAGACAATACGGCACAGAATTTGTGATAATTTAAATAAATGCTTGTTAAGTAAAAGTCCATAGCTGCACTTGTAGGCGTTCAAAAATGTTGGTTGAACAAATGAACAAATAAATGTCTCCAAAGTCCTAGTGCCTTTTTTTATCAGGACAAATAGCAATATTATAAATTCTCTTTCTTTCTCTTTCTCTCTCTCTCACATACATATATATCAGATGCCAAACAACCTTTAAAAACAAACTTTGAAAAATTCTGTAACTTTTGCAAACTAAAATTTTTACACGGTTGCTACCAAGAAGGTGCCTAATTTTAATTTTAGTGGAATCTTACTGAGAAATGAATATAAGTAATGTCCCTTATTCATTTGTAAAATTTTAATAATCAGTAGCCTATAATAGATAAATATTTTGTAGTCATAGTTTAGCTTTCACTACAAATCTTTTCATTTCTATAAGTAAGAGATGTTTTTGTTTGAAAATTTTTGTTCTACTCTTGAACAGATCCTATCTTTTTCGCTTCCTTTTTTCCAAGTGCTGTCATTCAACTTTCAGTTTCATTAACAGGACACCACATCCTTTCCTCCATATCACCTCTTTAAACATCATGTTTTGCTTTGTTTCAAGAAAGCCTGAAGGTCATGAACTAGTTTTAAATCACTGGCAACACATCATTGTTGAAATAAATGTGGATGAAGGTATCTACTTTGAAAGCTAAGTAAGTTCTGTCACATGTAAGTATAAAAAATTAGAAAATATAAAAGAAAACAGGAAGGGAAAACAACTTTCTTAGTCGCAGAATAGTGTATCTGAAATATGCAAATAACAATTTTGCATCATAACCAACTTTGTCTATCAAATGGGAAAATAATTGAAAAGTCTTGCTATCAATAATCTAATATACAGCTTCCACAGAGCATTGTCCTTTTTTACACACAACTGGCACTGCTCTTCAAACTGAAGATACTTGTTAAATAAACAAAAATCATGTAATTACAAATTAAAAAACAAAAATCATATAATTACAATTGGCACTACTCTTCAAACTGAAAATGCTTGTTAAATGAAAATCATATAATTATAAACTCTTGCAATAGGCAAGAATTTTAATAATTATTCAACAAATAACACTAATCATAAAATGCTGAATAGAACTTAAAAAAGTATACATGAGAATTTACAAGGGTAATAATTTTATATTAAATATACAACTCTCTAATTTTGTTCACTTAAATTACAATACTTCCTCTATGTAACATAAATAATTTTACTTGGAAAAAAATGAGGTCATTTAAAGTGGAGTTAGAATAGTTTGATTCAACACAAGGACAACCTATGTAGAGCTGTCCAGTCAGCACATTGTTAATGGGGTTAACCCAGCTCTGAAAATATTTACTTAATACATAACGCAGTAATGTCTTACATCCCAGGCTCAGGCGTCTTGCAACATCAATACTGAGGACATAGCTGAAGACCCAAGAGCAAACCAAAAAACCACCAAGTAACAGAAAAACTAAACTGCCATAAAATCAATTTACCAGGCTCCACGGGCCCTAGATTATTTACAAAGCATTCTATCAACCTCAGTTTCTGGGTTCTTTATTCACAGCAAATCTAAAACAGAAAATTAGGGGAAGAGGCAGATGAGAAGGAGCAAGGCAAGATGAGCAGGTGTATAGCAATGACAACTGACAGCAAGGAAAGTAGAATAAGCAAGACAATAATGGAAAGGAGATCTATAAATGTCTAATAATATGGAATCTCAACTACAAGCAGCACTGGAGTAAGAATTACAGTTCTACCACTAAAGTAGGAAACCTACTTATTCTGTGCCTCATTTTCTTGTGCTGATAATGGTCATACAATATAACATGTGCTTTAATATACTGTATTTTATAAGCCTTTATTATTTTTAAAAATGGCATTTGAACATTTTTCCTGGTCATAAAAGAAATGTAGAGAATGTGAAAAATAATAAAAGTGTAAAGAAAATTTAAATTACCTATAACCCACAACCCAGAGATAACCACTTCTCAGTTCATTTATTTTTCAAATGTCTTCATGTTTTTTGGTAACTTTTTTTTAGCCTGGCATTATTTGTGGGCATTTTCCCAATTAAAAAGTCTTTGTAGAATTATTTTAATGTTAACAAATACCATAATTTATTCTCCTAGTATTACGATTTTGATTGGTATAAAACATTTTATAAAGTATGCTGTATACATGACAAGCTATTAAAAATAATCATTTATGACGTGAAGATAAAGAAAGGAAACTTCAATTGAACAGTTTACCAATAAATTACCCCAGAAAAAGATTAAGAAGCTGTGGTTTGTAAAACTACATCATCAAATACAATACTTAAATCCAATGAACAAATGAGATATTTGGAGAACCAAGTCTCTGAATTTTAGAAAATATCATTTTAAGTTGCTTCTGATGTCAGCAATATTTTGGATTAAGAGAATTCTGCATTACTGTTATTAAATTACAACCATACTAGTAAAGTAGTACTCGTTAATGACTCATTAAACATTCTGCTCATTAAGCAAATATTTATTGGGTACCTACTATTTGATAGGCATTATGCTAGAGTGCTTTAATAGTAAGAGCCTTCTTTGTAGTCTATAAAATGAAAAAACAGTATTTAAAATACTTTAACAAAATGTGAAAAAAAATCCCCCCAAATCCTACTACCCCTCCTCTTTCTTTGTACTTATCATCCAGTGTTTGTTTCTCCCACTAAACTCGGAGCAACTTAGAACACAAATTGTCAGTACCTCTGTATTTCCAGCTCTTGGCATAAAATAGTTCAATATAGGTTTGCTGAACAAATGTATACATTTGAATCCAGAGTTTTCAGTCCTAATCTAAAAGCACATGTTTATACAAATGAAATAATGTATATACTATTTTTGATATTGTTGTTTCACTCTGTTTTCTATGTTATTAGTCTTCACAAAATCTTAATACTTATCTAAAATTCCTTCACACCTATATAATTGTAAAAAGATTTTTACCCCATAGAATTTTGAAAGACAAAGAAACACACACACAAAGAAACTAGAATTCTACTTTGCCAAATCAACTACTCACAGCAAACAATTTAAACAAATCCTCTAATATAAAATGTGTCATCCAAAGTAAACTATGTTTTGGAAGGCTGTTTCACATATATTTAAGGAAGACAATTCTGGAGTCAGGCAGTAAAAATCCTCATGTAACAAGACAAATAAGACATCTAATCAGATCTTCATTGCTTTACCTCCACTTCCTTGGATGCATCGAGTTTGCGCACGCCCTCAGGTTGCACAAATGTAAGCTATTTAGAGCACCTGAAGACACCCTGATTCCTCTTTCCCTCCATTTATAGATTCTAAAGTAAAAATCTACCAGGCTACATACAAGCAATTAAGCCTTGACCTTAGATAGAGGAAGCTTACGGGAAAACCAACTATATTTCAGAAATATGACACTAGTTTATATACATATTCATTTAACACCAGCCTCTACTATACTACCACATCTTTGCAGTATGGCCCTTCATTGATAACAAATCATTAACCTGGTTTCCTTTGTTTATGTGGGAGGAAGAGGAAAGAAAGGGAAGGAAAACAGCTAACTATATTATAAGTTAATTGTGGTCCAAGCATGATTGCTAACAATTATCTAAAAAAAAAAAAAAAAAGTCAGAATATAAGATATAAAAGATAACTTCATTATAAGGAGGAAGAGGGCCTTTGAAGCCAGCCAAAAGATATGCTCACACATGTAATTTTTAAAAGAAATACACTACTCAATTTATATTTTGTACATGTCAAATTTTTAAGAAGCCCGATGAATACCTGTGTAAAATTTTGCATTGTTTGCTTTACAAGCTTTTTCATACACACACACACAAAACTGGGGCTCACCAGAGATATATACAACCACCTAATTATTTAAAGCAGGAATTCTATAGGTGTTGCTTGTAATATGGAACCTTTCGTCCCTAGAAGTTCCATTCAGTCTGCACATTAACATTCCACACGATACAAAAGCGCATGCCATGACAAAGACCTCCAAACACAAACGTACAAAGACATGCTTCTAAAAACGCCCTTAAAGACAAGTTCACAGCTGGCACTTGTGGCACATTCAAGCCTCTACTGAGGCAGCTGTCACAGGCCAATCACACACACCCAAGAGTGCCAGCGTGCCACCTAGGGAAGACAAGCTGGTGATCAACGCACAAATCCCTCACGGAATAAAGAAAAGCCCTAAATCCCCACCCTGGAAAGCACAATGCCTGCACCACCCAGAAAACCGTCCCCCCTCCCAACACACACACAAAATTAAAGGTTAGAGATTTAGAGGCAATTAAATACCAGCTTACAGTAATGTAGTGAGAGTATTATGTGGGCATTCACGAGAAAGGAGCCACACTATTCAATCATCACGAAAGTATCACCGGCTAGCTAAGGCTTTTTTTATTAGAAAAAGAGAAGAGAGCGAAAAGAAGATGCACACCCTGCAGCACCTCTCTCCCAGGCAGCGCAATGGGGCTGCTGCGAAGTCCACTTCCCGGGCTCCCTCCCACCCCTTGCCAGCCACCGCCTCCCACCGCAGGCCTGGGTGCCTCCGGCTCTCTCCTACCTTCGCTTTGCCGGCCTCCAGCTTCTTCTGTCTCTCCTCGTCCTCCATGGCCTCTGCGAGGAAGGCGGGGGAAAACCAGGAAGGGAAGGGGTCAAGGGCTGGAAGGAAAGGTCGGTTCAGACGGAGGTGGGGCGGCAAGCTCCGCGGCCCAGGGAGCAGGGCCGGAACCGGCGCCCCCCCGCGCCCGGAGTGGAACCAGTCTCGCGCTCACTGGCGAATCGTCCTCGCCCGCACTGGAAGCGCCGTCACCGCCGCCATCTTCGTCTCCACGTAAACACACGGCAAGGCGGGAGGAGGAGGCGCGTCGGTCCGCGCAGCCGCCGCTTGCCCCGCAGCGCCGGGCAGGTGCGCTCGCGGCCCCGCCCCGCTCGCCCCTGCAGGGGCGGCTTGGGCCCAGCAGCTGACGTGGCCCGGGTCAAGCGAAGGACCGGCCGGGAGCGAGCGCCCTTCACGGGGCATCAGCGGCTCCCAGGAGACGGCCAAGCTGAGTCGGTAGAAGGGGCGGGGTGTGCCAGGGGCTGCTGGCCGGACCCCCACCCTCCGTCCAAGGGATTCAGTGCTTTTAAAATATTGTGGTCTTTTTAAATTACAAAAATAACAGAAGTCTAATAGTGAAATTGGTGAACGCTAAAAAGCCCCAATGGAAAAGATGGGGCAGGAGGAGTGGGCCCACCGGACGCCAGTTTTTCAACCTAGATTGACTCCTCTACTCTAGAAATTAGGAGAGCAGCTAACGGTTATTACTTCCTTAGCCTAAAAGTCCCTCCCTCTTTTCCACTGGTTCCCGCCCAATCTCTGGTTCATCCTTCAAGGCCTACCTCACACACTGGCTCCAAATAGCTTTTCTGATCTCTTAATTCCTACACTGCAACTGGAACTATTCAGTCAAAACTTATTCCCCTCTCACGCCTCCTTGGAACTTCCCTTTAATAATGGTGTTCTGAATGGAGCCTGAGCTTCAGAACCTGGGCTGGGGAGAAAGCCAGCCTGCAGTAACTTCCTAGCTTTAAAGACCTTAAACAAGTTATCGTCCCTGAGCTTACCTGGAATATTTGGAAGGGTTGTTAATATATGTGACTGCCTCTGGCGTATTAAAATGTCCTGAATTAATGTCAGCTTTCTTTTTCCTTGTATTTCCTTTATGTACTCTGCATGATATATTAATAATTTGTGTGCTTCTTAGTTGAGCTCATATTCCTAGCTCATCATGGGTCTTGTTCATCTTGGTATTATTAAAATGACAAGCACAGAGCTTTGCACCCAATAAACACTAGTTGGATTGAATTGAGCATTGTTTAGAAATTTAGCATTATTATCTTTACTTTTTTACCCCCTCATCTGCTCCCTCAATCCTTCCTTTTTCCTCCCTACCCTCCAACCCTCAAATCCATTCCTAGGATAGAATACACATTTTAATGTGTCACGTTGATTACTCAGTTTGATCATGTTTCTCCTTTGTTGAGCTAGGATGAACTGAAACACTGGCAGATGTTAACTAAAATAGGCTATGAGTTCAATGGTATAAGTGGTGTTAAGTGAACACTGGGGTTAAAAAAGAAAAAAAGACTAAAGACCTTAAGTCTACCACAAACTGAAGACTGGTTTTAAAAAACCCTGATTTAGAGATTCTTAGATTTAAAAAAGATTTTTTTCCCAAGCTCCACAATGCAAACATAATTGTGTCAACTTGTAACACCCAAGTGTATATTATCCTGTTATCTCAACCTGAATTGGGATCTGGGTGAGATTAGACATTTTATCATAGGCATAAAAAAATTGAGATGACAAGTGATTTATTTAGTTGGTCACCTATCAAGCTAAGAGTAGAGTTAGAACTAGAATCAAGTGTTCTAAAAGTACAGTAATTTATATACTGCTTGGATTAAGGGATTATGTTTGTAGATTATGATTACCTAGGAGGAGGAAGCCCAGAATATCTGAGGAGATATTCCTGTTTGTTAATGGATACTGCTTTCTTAGTGACTGAGGAAACCAGCTATTTGTTCCAATATGTGCTGAAAATATTCAAGAATAACTTCTGAAGCAACAAGATCATTTCAGTGTTTCCCTCCACTTACAGCAACCAATCATAAATGTATCTGTTTTACTTATAATGGGTGCTCAATAAATGTTGAAAGTTTTTTGTTCAATTAGAACGCAAGCATGTGGCACTTAGTGCTCTGACTCTTCCTGATGGCAGCTGTTCTGTCATGTCATGTTATGTCATACAAATCATTCATTCATTCATTCAGGTGATTCCCTGAGAAGATGATATTTTAGCAAAGACTTGAAAGAGATGAGGAAGTGAGCCATGGAGATAATTGAGGGTATAGCAAATCCAAAGACCCTTGAGCTAGAGTATGACTGGCAATTTTAAAGGAAGAACAGGAGGCGAGAGTAGCTACAGTGGAGTGAGCAAGGAGGGGAATAGTAGGAGAGGAGATCAGAGAAGTTACAGGGGGTCAGATCTTGCAGTTCTGAAGGTCATTTTAAGGACTTTGGCTTTACTCTGAGATCAGGAGCCATTGAAGAATTTTGAACAGATGAGTGACATGATCTGGCTTATGTTATTAAAGGCCATCTGTTATGAGAAGAAAGGACTGTGAGGGATCAGTTTGGATGCTATTGCAATAATCCCAGATAATGGGAGTTTGGACCACAGTAGTGGTAGTACAGGTGATGATATGGAATCAGATTCTGGATATCTTTTGAATGTAGAACCAATAGTGCCATAGGAGTTATAGATTAAATGTGAAGTTTGAGACAAAAAGAGGAGTCAATGTTGACTCTAATGTTTTTGGCCTTAGTAACTAAAGTGATGTAGTTGCCAGTAACTGAGAAGGAAAAGAGCAAATGTGGAGACTAAAAGTTCAATTTTGGACACGATAAGTTAAACATATACATTAAGCATCCTAGAAGTGTTGTTACCCTTAGATATCTGGGTCTGGAGTTCAGGAGAGAGTCGCAAGCTAGAAATAAAAATTGAAGAGTAGTCAGCATTTAGCATATAGATGGTATTTTAAATTAAGAGATTGGATGAGATCAGGTAAGGCCATGCTGTTCCATATAACAGCCATAAACCACATGTGGATATTGAGCATGGAAATTGGCTAGTCTGAATTGAGATACACTGTAAGTATAACACATTGGATTTGGAAGACTTAGTATTAAATAACTTAAAATATCACATTAATATTTTAATATTATCGAAATAGTTTTATTTGGGGTATATTGAGTTTAATAAGATATATATGAATTTCACCAGTTTCATTTTACTTTCTTTTTTAATGTAGTTACTAGAAAATTTCTAATTACATATGTGGCTTTCATTAGTGGCTCACATTATTTTTCTATTGGACTATGCTGCTCTAGGGAGCAAGTTTAGGTAGAAAAGTGATACAATGACTAAGTCTACTCCAAGAGGAAGGGAAGTTGAGAGAAATCAGCAAATAAGACCGAAAACTGGCTAGCTATGTAAAAGGAACCAGTAGCCAAGTGAAGAAAGTGAAGGAGGAAGGAATGATGAACTGTGACACCTCCTGCTAATGGATCGAGTAAAATGAGGACTAAGAAACGAACATTGGGTAGCAAGGTGAAAGCACTGGAGGCTTCCATGGAAGTCACTGTAAGTCAATCATTACTTCTTTTCTCCTGAGTGCAAACACTACCTCAGTATCCTTCTCAACAAAGAGCCCCTGGCAGTCACTTCAAATGAACCAGAATTAAAAAGAGAAATAAATCTAATTATCCTCGATTGGAGTTACACTCTAGTTATTGTTTGTAATATCTGTAAAATTCATAATTTAATTAAGCTACAGTTCTTTTAGTGTTGACTTGCCTTTTCAATAGTAAGAATACTGCCCCAAACTTGTTTTCCCAGAGAAATTAAATTCAAGACTTCTAAAGGCACTTTTTATACTTTCCATTTAATAGTGCTAGTTCTTCATTGGCTTCGAAGATAACTAGTATGCATAGTATACCTATGTGAATCAGCAAACAAGATTACTGTAATACTGTTGTTAAATATTTTTTTTTTTAGGTAGATGATTTTCTTTTTTTTCTTTTTCTTTTTTTTGCTTTTATTTCATCATATAATGGGGGTACAAATATTGTTAGGGTTACATACATTGCCCCTACCACCCCTCCCCCCCCACATGTCAGAGCTTCTAGCGAGTCCAATCCCCAGGTGGCCCAGGCAAGGCACCCATTATGTAACTCTTCACTTCTTCCCTCCTCCCACCTGCCCTCTATCCAACATAAGATTTTTTTTTTTACATTTTGGATACATTGTATATCTTTGCCTCTCCCTAAGAAGGGTTAGAGGTATGCCCATCCCCCTGACAATGCTCGCCACATCCCTATGATGTGGGTCTTGCCCCCTCCAACCCTGGTGAACACTACCACCATGTTGTTAAATATTTTGAGAAGCTTTCTCCACCCTACTTCCCCAGTATATTGTAATTGTCCTTTCCATGTTATATGGTCTTTCACAAGTCGGTCAGGTACAACCGGTCAGTGATTTCATTTTAGTCACTAATACATATCACAAGACCTTGACCTCACAAACACTGCAGCAGTAATTGAGGCAATTCCTTAGATTCTATTGAGAAAAAAAAAAAGTTTTCTCTTATATTGCCTGGGACAAACTATAGCTCTTCTATCAGAAGGAGGGACACTACAGTTTTCCTTAGGCTTTTCTTTTGTGTATTAAATAACTTTTCTTTAGCTATTTCTTATTAGGTCTATTTAAAATATATTGAATTAATTAATTTATGAATGAATGAATGACAGAGTCTTGCTCTGTCACCCTGGGTAGAGTGCAGTGGCATCATCATAGCTCTCTGCAACCTCAAACTCTTGCTTCAGCCTCCTGAGTAGCTAGGACTATAAGGGCATGCCACGATGCCCAGCTAATTTTTCCATTTTTAGTAGAGACCTGGTCTTGCTCTTGCTGAGGCTGGTCTTGAACTCTTGAGCTCAAGCAATCCTCCCGCCTCGCCACCCAGAGTGCTAGGATTGTAGACATGAGCCACAGCACCGGGCCTTATTTGACCATTTTAGTTGCAATTCCCTGCCAAATGCTCTATAACTCACATAAATTAACCAAGTGATTTTCATTGAATATTTGAACTATGTTTCACCATAGCATAATTATCCTGTGTTTCCTATATGCTTAATTCCTATTTGTATCACACATATTTTAATGACAGTATGACATGATTAAATTATTAACCACATTTTCTTTTAAATGCATATACATTTTTCCTTTATAATACTGGTTTTGTCTCCTCTTTTATTTATTTATTTTTTTAGACAAGCTCTTGTTCTGTCGCCCAGGCCAGAGTGCAGTGGCATGATCATAGCTCACTGCAGCATTAAACTCCTGGGCTCAAGTGATCCTCCTGCCTCAGCCTCCCAAGTACCTAGGACCACAGGCACATGCCACCACAGCCAGCTAGTTTTGTCTCATCTTTAGCATGTGGCTTTCTGTAGTTTTTACATGAGTAAATTATCAATATTTAATACAATCATATCATTGTCTACTAATCTTTAAAATGTACATAGACTTTTAAAATTTTAATCCAGTTCTTCAAGGCACCTTACCCACTAGTGAATTCTGTATCTTGTTATATAAACTATTAAAAATTTTTTCAATTCTTTTTTTTTTTTTTTAAAGAAACAAGGTCTTGCTATGTCACCCAGGCTGGAGTGCAATGGCACAATCATAACTCACTATAACCTCAAACACCTGGGCTAAAGCGATCTTCCTACCTAAGCCTCCAGAGTAGCTGAGACTATAGGCATATGCCACATCTGGCTAATTTTTTTCATATTTTCTAGAAATGCGGTGGGGGGGTGCTCTGGCCAGGCTGGTCTGGAACTCTTGGCAATTCTCCTACCTGAGCCTCCCAAAGCACTGGGATTATAGACATAAGGCATCATGCCAGCCTACAAATTATTTTTAAAATGTTACTGAGCCAGATTCCCTCAAACATCTAATCAATGACTCTTTACAAACATAATGTTCATATTTTCAGGGTACATGTGATAATTTAATACATTCATATAATTGGTAAAGATCAAATCAGTATAATTGGAATATCCATCATCTTAGATATGTGTCTTTTCTTTATCCTAGAAACATTTGAATAATTCTCTTCTAGCTATTTTGAAATATGCAATATATCATTGTAAACTATAGTCACCCTACTGCTCTATCAAACACTAGGTCTTTTTTTTTTGTTTTTTTGGTTTTTTTCTTTTTTCTTTCTTTT
>VBSM01002217.1:45324667-45368139 GCA_008086735.1 Cheirogaleus medius
TGTATACCATGGAGTACTATGCAGCTTTAAGAAACAATGGTGATATAGCACCTCATATATTTTCATTGATAGAGCTGGAACCCATTCTACTAAGTGAAGTATCCCAAGAATGGAAAAACAAGCACCACATGTACTCACCAGCAAATTGATATTAACTGATCAACACCTAAGTGGACATATAGGAATAACATTTATCAGGTGTTGGGCAGGTGGGAGGGGGGAGGTGGGGATGGGTATATACATACATAATGAGTGAGACATGCACCATCTGGGGGATGGTCATGCTCGAAGCTCTTACTTGAGGGGGGATGGGGGCATGGGTAATATACGTAACCTTAACATTTGTACCCCCATAATATGCTGAAATAAAAAATAAAAAATAAAATAAACAAAAGAAGGCAGGAAAAGAAAGTCACAACAGATGGAACAATTATACAATAAATAGCAAGATAATAACGCACATCTAAACATACCAATAAAAATTAAATGTTAATAGTCTAAAAATAAAGAATTTTATTGGGTTTAAAGCAAGGTGTTTATTTTTATCACTAAAAATATGTGAAGAGAATCTTGACAATTTCTGACCTCATGGAGTATTCTTATAACTAAATCATATACTAGATTTCCTTATAAAAATTAAAGATAATTTTACTTAGAACTAAAGGAAGGTACTGTGGCCAGTAATCATAGTTTGTGTAGACCACACTGCAATTCTGTAGCTTTACACATTCTATAATCTGTCCTCATTTTAGTATTTAAATGGTGATAAAACTTTGCATAAGATATCAGAATAATATTAAGTGGGACACGGTGGCTCATGCCTGTAATCCTAGTACTCTGGGAGGCCAAGGTGGGAGGATTGCTTGAGCTCAGGAGTTCCAAGAGTGAGACCTCATCTCTACTAAAACTACAAAAATTAGCCAGGTGTGGTGGTGGGCACCTGTAGTCCCAACTACTTGGGAGCCTGAGGCAGGAGGATTGCTTGAGCCCAGGAGTTTGAGGTTGCTGGGAGCTATGATGATGCCACTGCATTCTACCTGGGGTAACAGAGTGAGACTCTGTCTCAAAAAAAAAAAAAAGAAAAGAAAAGAATAATATTTATTTGTCAATTATACCACAATAAAGCTGGAAAAAAAGATAATATAATAATAACCAGTTATAATCTGTTAAGAAGTTAATTACAGCGTCTCAGATAATTCAAAGGATAACGATGTATAATATCTATAGTGAAACTTTCTAAAGATAACTAGAATATTTTCAGTTTTGCAATTTCATTTTTGTATTCTTTAAAAGACAGTGGTAGCACAGTTGCAAAAACATTAATTAAAACTAGTCAGTGAGAAAGTGGTTTCAAAAGATTAAATAATCTTTCTTCTAAATAACAAAAAAATTGGAGACTTTTTGAGGAAACATTTAGTAAAGTAATAGAAATAGAGACTAGCTTCGTCCCCTGCCCCAGCCAGCTGCCTAAAGCATCTGGAAAATTCCCATAAAAATATTTTAACTGAATATAGTTCTCGGTAAGGTTATGAAGTGTCACTATTATACAAAGCTTCTTCATTCTGGAAAAAATAGAAACAGCACTTATAGTTTGCTATTCATTTTACATAAGGTCAGGGAATGGGAAGAGACAGGAATAAAGAATTGTTGCTCTATTGAATTCTTTCTAATTTCTTTTCTTTTCTTTCTCTTTTTCTTTTTTTAGAGACAGGGTCTCACTCTGTCACCCAGGCTGGAGTGCAGTGGCATCATCATAGCTCACTTCAGCCTTGAACTCTTGGGCTCAAGCAATCCTTCTGCCTCAGCCTCCTGAGTAGCTAGAACTACAGGCACACGCCTCCACACCTGGCTAATTTTTCTTTATTTTTGTAGGGACAGGGTCTTGCTGTGTTGCCTAGGCTGGTCTCAAACTTCTGGCCTCAAGCAATCCTTCCACCTCAGCTTCTCAAAGTGCTAGGATTACAGGAGTGAGCCACTGTGCCCAGCCTAATTTCTTATATGAATCTTATGCAGATATATATTTAGTGGCTATACCTCAATTATCTAAGTCATATAAACATCCAAGAATGCAGCAAAATTAGGCACTAATGATTAAGAAAAAGCATAAAATGTATTTAAATTACTTGATTATTTAAAAATTATTATTTCTTCAATGATTCCCAAGTTATAAAAGATAGCAATCATTCCCCATAAGCAAATAAGCTAAATAATGTGTTAAAATAACAAGGAAGTTGTGGCTACAGATACTGAAGCATTGGGATGTTTTTAATGGTTCAAAAAGTAAAAAAAAAAATATATGTAGGGATTAAATATATTAAAGAATGTATTGAAAAGAAAATAACTTAGGAGAAAACAACTTCATTTTATTTTACAACCTTAATGCACTTGTTACTCAGTAAGTCATATAGCTAATTGTAAATTTTCTGCCTTTATGATAAATAAGTAAGGGAAAAGAAATCAAGCTGATATCCAACATTTATTCAAGAGATTAAGTACTGAAATACATCATGGGCAGATCTAAAATAACCCAGAGTGTCTCATATCATCTGTCTATAACACAGGACACTAAGTGATTATAATGGAAATCTATATTCATCAAGATTAGAGGATTGCTCAAGCAGGATATCTTCTACTCACAAAGATTCCAGTTAGAGTTTAGGAATAGCCACAATGCCCTTGACCAACCCAGGATCTTTCTCTAAGCTATGACTTTTTGTAGAGCTTCTCTTATAGAGAGAAACAGAAAGTAGTGATGAATGGAGGGAGATAGTTTGTTGTGGCAAGGCTGTTTCATACTCCTTCCTCTGGGTCAAACAGGAATAGAGGAAGGAAGAAAGGCATGAGAGCTAGCATTCGTTTCATGCTTGTACAGCACTGGGCACTGTCTAGGGGTTTTATTTATATTAGCTCATGTAATCCCCTCGACAACCCTGTGAGGTAAATATTATCAACAAATAAATTTTACAAATAAATAAATGGAAACTGGGAGAGTTGAAATAACTTTTCCATTATTGCATGTATAATAAGTGACTGAACTGGGATTCAAACAAAGGTCTGAGTCACTATAGGTTGTGACAATAACTGCTCCAGAAAAAAAAAAAATGGTAATAGGTAAAGAACACTGAAAGACCCTGAGGTTCAAAACTATCTCAAATACCACGAATTAGAGATTCACTTAAAATCAGATCGCCCTCCATAAGACAGCTACCTTCAAGGAAGTAGTAGTCTTATGGAAGAAGTAGAGGATGAGTTATTTGATAGAAGAGAGAGACTGAAAATTCGATCATCAGAGGTCTGTGGCTGAAAAGGATAAATTTTGGACATCTACTGGATGAGAAGATGCAGATAGGAGAAAATTACAGAAAGAAGAACAGGAGAGCAACAAAGACTAATATTTTTACCAGGACTCTGGTGCCCAGCCAGTGTTCAAAGGTATCAATATGAATTCCAAAGTCTATAAATCTCTGTTTCCTTATAATTAGCCCAGTCTTCTCTGTTCAGTCTAGCTCCATCTTACCTTGTGAGTTCACCCAGATTTTTGGCCATCAAATTTTGATCTTTTCTGCTGGGAAAAGAAAGCAAAGGAGAAGAGAAAGAAAAGTTGAGCTCATGAGCTCATGAATTCCTAGGCCCAGTGTATTAGTTTGCTCGGGCTGTCATGACAAAGAACTACAAACTGGGTGGCTTAGTCAGAAGAACTTATTGTCTCACAGTTTTGGAGGGTAGAAGTCTGAGATCAAGGTCTGGGCAGGGTTGGCCCCTTCTAAGTGCTATGAGAGAGAATTTGTTCCATGCTGCCTAGCTTCTGGTGATTTGCTGGCAGTCTTTGGCATTTCTTGGCCTATTGATACATCGTTTCAATCGCTGCTATTATCTTCACATGGCATTCTCCCTGTGTGTCTTCACATGATCTGCCCTCCAGACATGCCTGTCTCTGTGTCCAAATTTCCACCCACCACCCCGCCTTTAAAAATTTTTTTGAGACAAAGTCTTGCTTTGTTGCCCTGGGTAGAATGCAGTGGCATCATCATAGCTCACTGCAACTTCAAACTTCTGGGCTCAAGCGATCCTCCTGCCTCAGCCTCCTGAGTAGCTGGGACTACAAGCCTGTGCCACTGATGCCTGGCTAATTTTTCTATTCTTAGCAGAGATGGGGTCTCGCTCTTACTCAGGCTGGTCTCAAACTCCTAAGCTCAAGCAATCCTCCCTCCTCGGCCTCCCAGAGTACTAGGATGTGAAGAAAAAAATTTTAAGTACTTATAATGCATATCTTCAGAAGTAAAGAGAGGGTAATGATTTCATACCTGAGGCAAAAATAGGAGGCTATAAAAAAAGTTATATTCATCGAACATGAACAAGCTCTTGAAAAATAAAACAGAATGGTGAAAACGAAAAATTCAATAGAAGAGTTGGAAGATAACCTTCAGGAAATTTCCCAAAAAGTAGACAAAACAAGGCAGAGAAGGAAACAGATAAGAAATGATAAGAATGATAAGAATATTAAAGGCCCAAGTAGTACAAGTTTTAGAAAGTGATAACAGAGAAAGTGGAGGGGGTAAATTATGAAAGAAATAATGCAAGAGAATTTCCCAGAACTAAACAGCGTGAGATTCCACTTTGAAAGATCCCATGAATTACCTAGCACAATGAACGAAACACGTACTAAACCCAGGTAATCACTGAGAAATTACAGAACTCTGGGGATAAAGAGATCTTGTATCCTCATCTCCATTGTCCCTCTTCTTTGTCCTTGCTTGAGAAAACTACAACTCTGATTAAATCCAACTCAAAACTCACTCTTTGTCTGTACCCCTCCCACTCAGATGAGTAAAACTGCAGAAAACCATGCTCACATAATTTTAAATTAATGACATTAATCCCAAGTGGGCCCTTAATACTGTATTTCTTAAGTCATGTATCCATGGTTTCTTCTTTCTCCTAGTGACCACTTCATACCATCCTCTCTCATCAAACTCTAACCCTCTGTCAGCTTCCTCACTTTCAGCTAACAATCTTGCTGTCTTTTGCTGAGAAAAGTTTTGAATCAATTAAAAGAACTCTTACATAATAAACTCCCACCCTCACAATATCCTCCTATTTGCATCACCAGGCCCATGTTCTCTACCTTCTCCTGTTACTTTAAATGAACTCTCCTAGCAAAGGCCAGCTTCTCCACTTGTGCATTAGATTTCATCCCCTCTTTCCTGCTCAAGAAGGTTTACTCCAGCAATTCTTCCCTTTCTCTCCTGCATCACTGAATGTTTTCTCTCTACTGGATCATTTTTCATTAGAATACAAATATGTGTGTTCTGTCTCCCTTTCTCTGTCTATTGTGTGTGCATATAAAACCAACCTTCTCTTAACCCTACTTCTCCAGCTTCAGCTCCATTTTTCTCCTTTCCTTTTCAGCAACACTCCAGTCATCTCCAATTCCTCTCTGTCCATTCTCTCTTAAACCTGCTTTAATCATATTTTCATCCCCATAATTCCACTGCAACTGCTTTACCCAAAGTCTCTGATGACCTGACCTCCATGACATTAAATCTATGACTATCTCACAGGCCTCCTCTTCCTTGATATCAACAGCATTTGACACACTCCTTCTTGAGCATTTGACACACTCCTCCTTGAGCATTTGACACACTCCTCCTTGAGACACTTTTTCACTTGACTTCTAGGACACAGCATATTTACCTAGCTTTTTTTCTTAATTTTCTGGGTGCTCCTTCTCTCTTTTACTGTTTTCTTTTCATCTTTTTAACCTCTGAATGTTGGATTGCCTTGGATTTTGAATCTACTCACACTCGCTGGGTGATCTTTTCTAGTCACAGGACTTTAAACACCCTTGATACATTGACGAGTCTTAAATTTATGTCTTAGCTTGGACTTCTCCCAGACTATTTGATATCTCCACTTAGCATCTCAAATTTATATGAACAAAACTGAACTACAGATATATCTCCCATTCTTTTCTTCACACAGCTTCCTTGTCTCAGTTAAGAGCAACTCCGCTTCCTTTTTGCAGGCCAAACCCTCGTCATTCATGCTTGACTCCTTTCTTCCACACTCCACATCCAGTATTTCAACAAATACTGTTAGCTCTACCTGTAAATATGTCCAGAATTTGATCATTTATCATGTATCCACTGCCATCATTCTGGTCCAAGCCACCATTACCTCTTACCTGGATTACTGGAATAGCCTTCTAAGTGCTCACCCTACCTCTGCCCTCAGGTGATTCTTTACCCAAAAGTCAGATATTTCACATTTCTGCTCAGAAATCTCCAATAGCCTCTCATCTTCTGTAGAGTAAAAACCCATGTCCTTACATGATCTAGCTCCATCTTGGTGCTCTGACCTCATTGCCTTCTACTTTTCAACTTGTTCACTTTGCTCCAGCCACACTGGCTTCCTAACTGTTCCTCACACAAGCCAGATTCTGTTTCAGGGCCTGTGTGCTTAGTGTTCTTTCTGCCCAGAAAGGTAATCTCCTGGATATTGGCATGGTTTGCTGCCTTACTCCCTTCAGGTCTTTACTCAAAGTTCTCTTCTAAGTAAGGCCTTTCTTATCCAAATTTCTACCCCTGACACTACATATTCGCCTTTTCTTCTTGAGTATTTATCACTATCTAATATATTACATACTTTGCTTTTTTATCTTATTATTTGTCTCCCCCACTAGAATGGAAGCTCCACAAAGGCAGGGATATGCGACTTTCCTTTTTCAATGCTGTAATCCCCAGCATCTAAAACAGACTCTGGAATAGTAATGCTGTTCAATAAATATTTGTGAATGAATGAACGTTTTATAAAACTCCTCTAGAGAAATAACCAGATTCAGGGATCAGAATGGCACCATGCTTCTCAACATTGGAAGCTGGAAGACAAAAGATCAATGCCATAAAAAATGGAACGAAAAATGATTTCCAGTCTTCCTGGATTCTATATCCAATCAAACTTAATCAAGTATGAGGGTAAATTAAAGCTGCTTTCAGATTTGCAACATTTCAAAAATATTGTTCTTATGAACTCCTTCTTAGAAGCTATCAGATGATATATCCACTGACATGAGGAAGAAAACCAAGAAATAGGAGGACATAGGTTCTAGGAGACAATGGATTCAACACAGGAGAGAGGCAAAGGAAAAACCCAGGATTATAATTGGGGAAAATTTAGGGCTGTTGCTATGCAGAAGGTCTAGAGAGCAATCAGTCCAGACAGCAGTATGAGGACCTGGACTCCAGGAGGGATGTCTCCAAGGAAAAAACAAAAATCAGAAAACAAAAGACAACAGAACTGATAGCTCACTTGCTACATTTGTTCATAATGAAAGAACTTCTACAATCCCACTGGAGAATTCATGAAATAATTACTAATAAATAAATAGAAAATTAAAAAACACTATGTGGCTTAGTTATGAACAATATGTGTATAGTCATAATACTGTAAAAGTGAATACCAATTTGACCAAAAATTGCAAGGTTGGGTCGAAAAGAATGTGGGGAAGTGATGTACAGAAGCCAATCCAAATTTTTCACAGTCAGAGGCAGAAATATAAGTATCTAAAATGGAATAATAAAAATAGCACTATAAACATATTATTTAGAATTATGAATGCAAACAGCCAAAGAAAGAGATAAAAGAGTTGAAGGAAGTTGCCTCTGGAGCCTGGGCATGAGAGATTGAGAGGGATAGGACGGACCCTCAGAGGTTCCTGTTCTTTATTATAAACTTTATAGTACTATTTGACTTTTGATTTTTTAAGTAACGTAAATGCAATTTCAATGAATATAAAAATTAAAATTTAAAAAGTTAATCTAAAATCAAGAAATAGTATTATAGAAATGAGAATTATGGAGGTAATAGAAGGAACTAAACACAGATGGTAAAAGACAATGGTTACCTCCACAAAGTGAGATTGGGGACTGACTGTTTATGACTGTAGGCATGACTGTTTTTACAATAAAAATAAATAAGACTGAACCACAATGTAGGTTGGCCTATCAGATATCTGTAGAATGGGATAGCACTGAAAAATAAATATGAATTAGCTGCCTTTCATTGGGGCCAGTTTGAAAGAACACATCTGCTAACAGAGAGAAACTACTGTTTTGAGAAAATGGACATGTTTGTGCTTTAAAATGATGCCACAATGTTTTACCATTGTAAAAACTTGATCTAGTACCTTAATTTCAAGGAAAGGTGGCTGGCTGTTGGCTTAATAGAAATTACCCAAATGCTGAAATCCAAATTCAAAATTGTCCACTTGACTCAAAATGACCTTCCTGGAAGAATTAATCCCCTTAAGATTTTGTTCTAATCTTATATTAGGGGCAGATTTTCTCTAATACCCAGTAGAGTCATTTGAGTTCCGGCACAGTAACAGCAAAGAAACTACTGACAGTGAAGCATACAGTCGGGACTTTTGTGTGTGCTATGGTGATATCCACCCCACTTATGCATTACATTGAGGTTAACCAGGGGAAAATAATATTGTTTTTTATTTTTTTAAAGATACTTAGACAAAGATTTCAAAGCATTCTTCACTAAGTCATTTCTCTCAAAAAAATTTAAAATGTTTGTTATATGATATATTAATACATACTGAAACTATAACACATAGATAAGAGATAAAATATGGTGTGATATAATGAGCACTAACAAACCCACCACCCAGTTTAAGACGAGGAGCATTACCAATACTTTTTAACTCCCTTAGTGCTCCTTTCCGCATCTCATTCTCATTGATAAAATAGTTAACCTCAATGCTCCCTATTATGATTCAAATTAATTTTTCTGGCTTTATTCTCTGGAAATGAATATCTATGAAATTGATTTCATTCACAAATAAGTGAGTATAGTACTTGGAGTTGATATATCTAGTTGCAAGTCCTGCTCTGCCACATTCTTACTAATTATATAACTGTAGACAAGTTAAATAACTGTTATGACCCACGATTTCCTCACTTGTAAAGAAAGGATAGTAATTTCTAGTTTCCAGGTTCATCGTAAGACTTAAGTGAACTTAAATATGTAAAGTACTCACTACCAATAGTTTATTTATAAAAAGTTAATCATTGTGATCTTATTGGAGAATCTTTTTGCAAAGTGTGAAGGAAAGAAAATTAGATGTCTGGCTAATTTCTTTGTTTAGTGATGCTTGCTTCAAAAATAATTAAACATAATCTGGAAAAGAAATATTTCATCCTGTTTTTTTCTGGAGATGTATATCTATATAGAGAAATATAGATATGCGCAGATCTATCTATCTATCTCTTTTTTTTTTTTTAAGAGATGGGGTGTCACTCTGTCACCCAGGCCGGAGTACAGTGGTGCGATCATAGCTCAATACAGCCTCAAATTCCTTGGCTCAAGCAATTTTTCTGGATATTTTAATAACTGAATCTAGTCATCTGCATGAATGACTTTTGGTTGATGTGCAGATACTGGTTTTCAGAGTAGCTAAATGTCTAGTTCATTAATGAATTCAATGATTTTTAAAAGACTAATATAATGATGAAGAAAATCATAGAAATTTCACACAAGAAATGTCTGCAGATTTAGGAGTGGAGAACCTGGTGTATCTTATGTTTAGCTGACACAGAATCACAGATATACAGAAAAAGGGGCAGTGACTTGAGAACCATTTCATTTTAGTCCTTCATTTTTTAAAACCATTTTTCTGCTTTAAGAAACAACAGAACCAGCTATTACAATAAAGCAGTCAGAATGTTGCCAGTTAGTCTGTCACCATGGTAGCAGCATCTGGAGAACATTCAAGATGCATTATTCCAGAAATCCAGAGATCGACTCCTACATTTGTACAAGGAGACTTGTTTACATGAAGAGATATAAAATCGATTCTCTTTATACTCCTGAATTGTATGTAATGTTAACTTCTTGAGAGTATACTAGTGTGTAAAATTCCAGAACAACTTAAAGATGGCCAATCAAGTAGCTGCAGAAATGAAATCAGTGTTGAAAAGACAATAGGATGGAGAATTGACCATGTAAGCTTGAAAACTACTTAATGCTTCGATATCCATATGATGCTGATGCTAGAAATGTTGATGATAATAATGATGATGATGGCTGGGCATACTGGTTCATACCTATAATCCCAGCACTTTGGGAGTCCATGTGGGAGGATCATTTGGAGCCAGGAGTATTAGACCTGCTTGAGCAAATAGTGAGACCCTGTCTCTACAAAAAATAGAAAATTTAGCCAGGCTCGGTGGTGTGCACCTGTAGTCTCACCTACTCAGGAGGTTGAGGCAGGAGCATCACTTAAGCCCAGGAGTTTGAGGTTGCAGTGAGCTATGATGACACCACTGCACTCTAGCCTAGTTAACAAAGCAAGACACTGCCTCAAAAAAAAGATGATGATGACTATGCTATTGCCAGCGAATCTGGACAGAATACTTAATATTAGTGTTAAATATAAATGTTCAATCACTTTAGTACATTTCTTGCCCATTCTTCTGAAAGAACAGTGCTACTTCATTTTCATGTGACATGCATGCTATGTTGTAGTCATATTTTTTGACTCATACATTGTGGTGAAATATGACACAGAGTTACATAATTAGGTTAATTTTAAAGGACTACTATAAAGAAGTGTGTTTGCCACCTTTTTCTCTGTCATCTGAGATCAGGACTAAGATTACAGCATGATAAATATTTGGGTAAAATATAAAAAATTCAGTCAAATGACAGTTTATCCCTTATATGATATCAAAGGCTGGTTTGACTGATTTATATATATATACATATATATATGGGTTTTTTTTAATAGTGAGTATTTTATTGAGTGCTCAATATGCTCTGGCAACCATGTTGAGTACTTCATGCACAGCATCTTATTTACCCTTCAAAATGACCCCAGGAAGTGATTATAGGAATACACAAATAGAAATGAGAAAATAGGCTTAGGAGGCCTTTGCTATGCTTAAACCTAGGTTGACTGACTTTATGTTTAGCTGACTTGAGTAGTAGTTTTTTGACCAAATTGTCCAAATTGTTTTCTTTGGTTTCTTGTAGACCCAATTTAAATATGATAATTAGCGTGTGGTACTTCATCTTTAAAACTATTCACTGTGTGTGGGGGGAGGCGTGGTTAGGGGGGTTGGTAAAGTAGCAGTCCCCAACCTTTTTGGCACCAAGGACGAGTTTCATGGAAGACAATTTTCCCAGGGACTGGGAGGGGCAGGAGGGATGGTTTCAGGATGATTGAAGTATATTACATTTATTGTGAACTTTATTTCTATTATTGTTATATTATAATATATAATGAAATAATTATACAACTCACCACAATGCAGAATCAATGGGAGCTCTGAAATTGTTTTCCTGCAACTAATGGCACTTCTGATCTGACAGGAGGTGGAGCTCAAGTGGTGACATGAGCGATGGGGAGTGGCTGCAAATACAGATGAAGCTTCCCTTGCTAGCCAGCCGCTCACCTCCTGCTGTGCAGCCAGGTTCCTAACAGGCCACGGACCAGTACAGTCTGCGGCCAGCCGGGGGTTGGGGACCACAGGGTTAATGGGTACAAACATACAGTCAGAGAGAAGGAATATGTTTTAACGTTGGATAGCAGAGTAGGGTGACTATAGTTAACAACAATGTTAACAACAATGTATTGTGTATTTCAAAATAGCTAGAAGAGAAAACTCAAAGTGATCCTAACACACAGAAACGATAAATACTTTAGGTGATGAATACCCTAAATACCCTGACTTGCTCGTTACACATTCTATGCATGTAACAAATTATTATACATACGCCATAAATATGTACAAATATTATGTATCAATTTTAAACAACTATTCATTCAAGCACTTTTAATCAGAGAGTTTCAGTAATGAGATTTGCCACTGAATGATTAATATCTAGTCTAATCCCTCTAATGTGATCAGAAAAATCCACACAGTGGTGTTGAGTGTTGTTGAGCCTGAATTTTGATTGACAAAATGAATTTTGGATAACAAAAAGATGGCTGAGAATTCTTAATGAAGAATACTTGATTTCTGTTTTTAATTTTTAAATTATAATTCATATTGTTAGGAAATTTTATAGAACAGGTCACTATGATTTTACTTTGTCAGATCTTCATACAAATATATTTTTCTCTGTTAACATCACAAATATCTAAAAGTGACAATCTGAACTTACGCTAATGCAAATCTTAATTCTCCTTTATGGAATAATCACCTGGTACTCTTAGAAACCTTATTAAGGCAGGAACTATTTTTTTTAATGTTCATATTCTTTAAGACTTTTACCTCCAAAACTATATACTTTGATTTTTTCTGTACCATTTCTACAAGTTTATAAAACTTTTATCTTTTTATGCAGTAACATAGTATTTGGTCCCCTGGTGAGAATTTTTATAGCTCTATTAAATATATCTTCGGGTGTTTCTTTCCCTAAAACAATTTTAAGATGTACTTTTGGAATACCTATTCATCAATTTGAGAGCTAATTAGAGTCTTGAAATATTATGATGTCCGTTATTTTAATATACATTTAAAAAGTCACAGGGTAATTACATACTTGTTTTATGTGTCAAAGTTTTGTGTATCCCACACAATATTTGCTCTATCATTATCATTATTATTGGTAATAACTATATTACTTTTAATAATATTATTAATAGAAATAGAAAGATGTAACAGTCTCATGGCTTTGAAAAATATAATTCAAAACCCTTTCTTGTAAAACGACAATGATTTCCTTGCTTGTCAACAAATTGAATGGTTACCATATATAGTACTGTCAACTTGCTATTCCTTTATATTTTCTATTTTTCAAATGCTGGATTTTTCTAACATTTATAATATATAAAAAGAATATTTTGTTCTTTTATTCTTCTTGAACACAAATTTGAAATGGGTCCTAATCAAAAATATTGCTTCTTTTTCATACATACTGTTGGGACTGAAAATTGGTATAACTTTTATGGAGGGCAGTTTGGTTCTATTTATCAAAATTAAAAATGCTCACACTCTTTGACCAATAATTTCAACTCCTAGGTATTTATTCTATAGATAATCTTGCATATGTGCAATATAAAATATATGCAAATGAAATATTTGTTGTAGACTATTTGTAATAGTAAAAGATGGAAAACATCTCAATGTTCATCATTAAGAGATTATTTATATGAATTCTGATATAATCATATAGTGTATCACTATGCAGCCACTGGCGAATGATGACTTTTGTATGTACTGATTTGGAACAAAAATCTTCAAGACTGAAAAATCAAGGAACAGAGCAAAGCACACTGCATACTATCTTTATGTGAAAGGAAAGACGGGAGAGAGAGAATTTATGCATGCATGTTGGCAAATGCATGGATCACCCCTGGAAGAATCTCCAAGACACTGAGTGTTTGCTTCCAAAGAGGGAAACTAGGTAACTGAGAACAGGTAGAAATTTTGTTTTCCTTGTATATGCTTTTTATCTTTGTATCATGTGCATGTAAATATGTACATACATAATTTTTAAAACTAAAAGAAATACGGCCTCATGACCTAGAAGAAACACACTGTCTGATATTACTTTTCATTTTCTCTTACCTCCTCCATCAGTTGAAGAGGATTGAAATTATTTTGCTAGTTGACAAAGACTAGACATTTCTACCTTTACAACTAGCCTGCACAATCATTACCAAATACTTAGAGAGTACTTGGACCTCTCAACCTTAACATTTTGAAAGTGTTTGACTTTGTAAATATTCCAGTGTATTTAAGTCTCTCTAATCTAAAGAGAAGTGGAGATTTGATAGTTACAAAGGTACAAGAAAATCCCCTTTAGGGGTTGCAATTGTTTGTGGTCCAAACTGAGTAACTGCCACGTTTCTTCAATGTACTACACAGTTTCAGAATGATTGTCTAGCATAAGATTGCAATTAAATCTCTGAAGATGATTGAGTTTGTACCATATAAAATATGTAAAATATTACAAAATTTGCAACATATATGAAAAACATGCTTGGAGAATAATAGCAAAAGGTTTGAAAACTTATTTCAAAGTTTTAAAAAAAGTTTTAAATTTTAAAACAATGAAGTAAAAGTGTTAAAATTTCAATACAGAGAAAAGGATTACAAAGATCCTATAATGCTTTGTAAAATGCTATCTTTCTTATAGGTGAAGACTGTCTCAAATTCTATATTTTGTGGCCATTCCACTGACCCTCAATGAGAAACAAGAAAAGTAATTTCCTTCAAAGAAATCTTAAGGACATTAGAAAAAAATCCACATTCTCATATGCATTCTGACAACACAGGCACAAATGCAAGCAGATCAGATCATTGCCAATTCACTAATGTTTTCCCTTCACCATCCCCCAAAATTCATATCCATTACTCTTCTAAAGATGTTTACATGACTGTGTAGTTATACAAATGAACTGGCATTTAGTCCCCTACAATGATTGTAGTAATACATACCCCCAGGAGAAGGATGTCTTTGTTTCCTGGATCTTGGAGTTGTACAACATATGGTCTGACAGATTTTAAGCTCTAAGTATCTATTTTTAGACATGATAATTCTCTACTCTTATCTTTTAATAAAAGAAAAAGTATTTGTTGAGCTGATACTCACTTTCACAATAGCACTTAGCTAGAAAGTGGCTTTGTCAGTTTAGAGAGTTTGGTGAGATGAATAATTTAGTCTGTAGGAGTAATATGTCTGTCTAGGGAAGAAATTTAAGTAGGGGTTTAGATAATGTGGGCAATTAATTAAATGATCTTAGGATACCTGATTCACAATGGCTAATTTGAATAGGTACTAAAAATACATACAGATCACAAATCATGATTGTGATATTCTTAAGGGCAATACAGAACACATACTTCACTGCATAATAGAGAAAAATTTAATTGTTTTATGTGCTTTAAAACATTTGAATTTCTTTTTTTTGTCTTTTGCTAATGTTCACAGAGGATTACAGTGCCTGGTAAAAACAGAGAACAGAATCAAGCTTAGTTTTATATTAAATGTCAGGAAAAAATGAATATATTTTGGAACACTTATCTTTAATTAGACAATTATTTGAATTTTAAAAGCACTTTTCTCAGAACAATTCTAGGCATTATAATAGGAATTGCATCTTCAGATTGTCATAGTAATTAAGTGGGTACAAGGGGTGCTGTGTCATGAAACTCTCCTTGGCACTAGGAAAATCTATATATGGCAAATTCTGCTAGACCAAAGAAGAGAGTAAGTCCCTCTATCTCACTGATGGCTGGGAAGTCATCAATCTTATCAACAGAAACATATGTCATTAAAATCTGCCCTCATATTCCTCTCCTTTGGCAAACTTCAGGTACCAACACTTCTGACACCAGAAAAGTATATTTCTTAATCAAGTGAGTGCCCGGCATGCTGCTAGGTGTATTTATGCAGTACTCAGAGTACTGTTTCCAATTAAAACCATCTTATATATGGTGCTAATGGTCTGAGAATAACCCACAAAATTAAATGTAAAAAATAGTAGAAAAAAATGTAAAAAAACAAAAACTGTTGCAAAATAAGTATCAAAGCAGAAAACAACAAACTGATTAAAAATAACATTTGGTATTATGTTAATGAATTTTGGTTTCTGAAGAAAAGGTGTCACTAGAAGAGAATATAGACTTTACATTCTGGGAATTTTGAAGAGTGTTTAAAAGTACTTTTATGGACTTTAGATGTCAAGTATTTTCATATAAAAATTCCACTTTTAAAAACGTGGCTTTCATTTTCTTTAGTTTAAATATACCACTGATATTAGGTTTATGCTTTGGCATGATTACAGTCACCGGTCGGGGGAGAGGTTTGTAAAAATCCATCAAGGGAGAGGAGATTCTGGAATTAATGAGGTGCGAGTTAAAAGAGGGAGAAGAAAGGGAAGCAGATTAAAGATGAGTCATCTCTGGGAAAGAAATTATGAAGGTATCACTAACAGAGTTGTTTATAGTGAAATAAAGAGAAATATCTGGCAGCTTGACATAAGGCATTGCTGAATAGATGTTAGGTCAGATAATTTCCTAGCCATGCTTGTCATTAAGTGACCTTTACTCAGGACAACTTTGTTAAAATGGTTTGAGTAGCAGAAAGACGTAGAAGGGCATTAGAGTAAACACCTGCCATTTTGCCTGCCCAGCAACTGTTTCTCTTTTACCTCTTAAGTTTCTTTGGGGCAGGGGCTTAATTACAATGAACAGCAGCCTGTAATTACAGGAACTGGGAGTCCAGGCCACAGTGGGATTAAGCGCCAAGTGTTGAGCTGCGGAGCTGCTAGACTAAGAATCCTTGAGTTCTCTCTGGCTGGGAACAGAATTGGCCCCATAATCCAGAGTGAGGATTTAACCAGCAGGTGAAAATTAAGCAACTCCAGTTTCAAAGATGCAGTAGTTCTCCATTTGGCTATACATTAGAATCATCTGCTGGGGATTAAAAAGAAAAACAAAGGAAACCAGACCAAAGACTGGGCCTGAGTCAAACCAATTAAATCAGAATCCCTGGGGGTGGAGATCTGGGCTTCAGTATGTTTAAAAAGCTCCCCAGGTGATGCTAATCTGCAGCTAGGCTTGAGAACTATAGGATATGAAATACACAGAGGTGAAAAAGTCAAGCATTCACCTCATGGGGAAAAAGTGAAAAGGGAAGCTCTACAGGTAGCTCTGGAGTAAGGACTCTTCATGTTTGGCTGGCTTGACTAGTGTCAAAGTGGGATGTAGAGGACTCTAGCTAACCTAGCAGATACTGAAATTAGGAGTGCAGTGAGGAAGGCCGGAGGGCAGTAAGGCAAGGCTTCACATTCTTTGTTATTTTGCTTTGGGGAGCCCTATATTCTCTCTTCAGTGATTATATTACAAGCAGCACCTGCCTCCCTTCCTGAATGCCTAGCAAGGGCAGCAGTCATTTAAAATTGATCAGAATCTCCTCTTTTTGCACTGATTTGAGTGCTTAGGATGGGAGGGAGAATGAGCCATCTTCTTGTGATAATAACTCTATCAATTAGGTACAATGTCAGTAAACCTCCCACTCAACAGAATCTCAGAATTTTAGAACAGGAAAGGACCTTTGATATCACCTGGTTCAACCCTTTCTTTTAGGTTTTTCAAAGGAAGGAAGTGTTTCTTATGCTTCATGGTTTCTGTGGTGCCCAAATGGTGGATACATAAATATTAAATGACCAATTAATGAATGAATTTCCAGATGAGGAATCTGAGTTCCAGAGTTAATAAACAAGTAGGTTCATTCATTCATTCATTTAATACCAGTAAAAACAAAAAGATTTAGATATCCAGGAGAATGGCACAAAATGTTAGAAATATAAGAGGCTAGCGTATTTCTGATGCTCTTAGAAACGCAAATAAATTTAATCCAGCTAACATTTTGATGCACTTAGTAGGAAAGACATTGTATTAGGTGTTATAGAGATTAGTAGAGTTTAGTTATTAAGGGCCCAAGCTCCAGATTTAGATAGCCTGGGTTCGATTTCTGGTTCCTACTTCCTAGCTGTGTGATATGTGGCTATTTATTCAACCTCTTTGTGCCTCTCTTTTCCTAACTATAAAATGGGGATAATACAACCCGCCTTGCAGGGAAAATAGTACCTTACACATAAAAAATACTGAATAAGTGTTAACTATTACTAAACATAATTTAATACTATCTGCTATTTTGAACTCCTCTCTACCCTCTAATAAGGGTGGGGCCTTAGCCAGCATGAGGCTTAGCAAAATTTAAAAAATTTTATTTTGCTGAGCCTCATTCTGGGTTAACGGGTGCAGGTGTGGAGATGGGGCCAGGGCATAGCTGGATTGGGACAAAATAATGGAGAGAGGAGTCTGAAGTCCTGAGGATCATACCGAAGGAAGAAAATGTGAGCCAGTATTTTTCTGTGTGGTGTAGTATGTAACCCCCTTGACAAACCCACAGTGAAGTCTACGTTGCACACTAATGTTTACAGGTGATGTGATTTACTTTGGCAGAACTCAAAGAGGTTCTAGGTTCTGGGGCCAGCAGGGAACAGGTGCACCTGGCAGAGCCAGAGGATGGGAGGACAGCTGGCACCTGGATTCCACAAAGATGAATGAGACGCAGTCTGCTTCCTGAAGGAATTGCTGTCTAACAGCAGAGGAGATCCATATGTCTGCACTAAATTTATTTCAATACAAGGTAGAATGAATTCAGTGTTATAATGGTTCAACAAAGTGCTATGGAAATACAGAAGTGGGAAAGATTTATTGTGATTTATACAGAAGTGGGAAAGAAGTGGATGTGGAAGGGCTTCAGGAAGAGATGATATTGACTTCCCTGGGTTAAGTGACTAACAAGTGGAGATGGAGAACAGAGGAATGAAGGACCAGAGGCAAGGAAGTGCAATGGTGCTAGAGAAACAGTGAGACTGCACGGTATTAGAAAATAATGCCAACAACTAACTCCTGTCTCTAGATCTTTTGCTGTGCAAGCCATCATCGACTGGGGATTCTGTTACTTGCAGGTAAATGCAATCCTGATAGATTGCTCAGTAACTATGTGTTGAATGAATAAATAGACAAATGGAAAGATGACTAGAATGGAAAATCAAAGGTCCCATCTCCAATTTAGGCTCTCCAGCTGCCCTAGTGGACAGTAGATGGTTTTGTCTGTTCACCTTCCCTTCTTCATTCTAGTAATAGTAACTGCCCATTTTCCTTTGAGGAACTGCCTCTCCCCAACTCCAAATTATTTTTCTGGGACCACAAATTACATCATATCCTGTTACCCTCAGCAGTACCCCCATAATAGTGGAGTGGTGATATGACAGAAAGAAAACCAATCAGAATCTTTATTTTGGATTTTACATTCAAAGAATAAGAGTTTAAGTTTCTCTCTTTTCCTTTAAATTTCCACTTAGAAGGATGTAACCTTAGAGATACTGACAATGATATACCTTGTCCCATGGAAGAGCCTGAGAAAACGAGGCCTATGTACAGAGAGAGAAGCTGAGATGAAATGCAGAGAGAGCAGTGGATCTAATTTATTCTGGATTCAGGCATGCCTGAGGACATCCCTCACCCTCTTCTTCTCATAAGAGAAAAAAATACCCTGCTTCATTTTGACTTAATTAATTTTAGTTGCATTTCTAAATTAATTTTAGTTGCTAAAAGAATCCTGTGTAATGCAGTCACTAACTGGCAACATTATTTGTTCAATAATCATTTTTACTATTTTGGGGTTTAGTTTCCTTATCTATAAATAGGGGTTGGACAAGATACTGAATAATCCTTCAAGCTCAGTTTTCACTTTTCACACTTCTAAAAAACTGTAAACTTTAAGCCAAAATATGGTCAATTAAATCCTTGGCCTTTATTTTTTAAAGACAAAAATAAACTATAAAGGAAAATTCTTATAATACCAGGCTGAAACCTATTTTCCTTTCTTCATGTCAACCTGTAAGTTAGGTCATCATAACAGAACCTTAAGTAACATCTTCCACAAATAGAATGCAGTCATTCAAAAATGATAATAAGAGATTACTTTGTAATTTAGTATATGATAAAGGCAGCATTTCGAAGCAGCAGGCAAGGAAGATATTATTCATTAAATGTTAGGACAATTGATTAGCCACTTAGAAAAGAAACAAAACTGAATCTCCCCTTTGTTTCTTCAAAATAAAATCCAGATAATTTAAAGGAAAACCAGGAAAAATAATAATGAAAGTACTGGAAGAAAATATGAGTGACTGCTCTTTATAAACTTGAGGTAAAAAGGACTTTTTAAGTGTGCCAAGTAAGTATAATCTCAAATGCAGTATAGGCCAGAGGTTAAGAGCACAGGTTCTATTATAGAAGCAACAGCTTGGGTTCAAATCTTGGTGAGCTTGACAAAGGCACTTATTCATCTAAGCCTCAGTTTCATCTGAAAAACTATGATACCTGCCTCGCAGAGTTGAATAAGGAAAAGAATTATATGTATAGGAATATTCTAATAGGATATAAACCAAAAGAATACAAATAAAATATAAATAGTGGTTATTTCAAGGTGAAGGAATTATGGGTAAAATATTTTTTCCCCTTTCTTTTTGATTTGTATTTTCTAAAGTGAATTAAAACATCATGTCTCCCTGAGTGTCAGCATAGCATTGCGATTACGATCATAGACTCTGGAGCCCAACTTCTTAGGTCACAATGCTAGCTCCATTACTTACTACCTGGGTAAGCTTGGGCAAGTCATTTAGTCTTTCTCAGTTTCCTCACCTGTAAAATGAACATATTATTTCCATTATAGAACTAAATGAATTAATATAGGTGAAGTGATTAGAATAGTACTTGCAGAGAATGTTATATGAATGTTTTCAAATATTATTTTTCTCTTCTATTTCCTTTCACTTAAAATTCCTATTCTTTGTATGCCTTGAATATAATCAATGAACTAAGGTACAGTTATATGTGAGTAGCTCATTATAGTTTAATACAGGTATCAGCAGACTATGGCCAGTGGCCAGGTAGCCCTTGAACTAAGAACAGTTTTTACATTCGTAAAGGGTTGTAAAGAAAGAAAGGAAAAAAAGAAGAATGTGCAACAGAGATAATATGTGGTCCACAAAGCCTAAAATACTTACTAACTGGCCCTTTATTGCTGTCTCTTGGCTTAATAAGTTTCCCCTTTCAAATACATTTGTAATTTAAAATCACCAGAGTATAAATATCAAGGAATAAATCTCTAAAGGTGAAATTTCAAGAAATACTGTAAATAGGAAGAGAGATAGTTTTAAGACAAGGAAGATATTATTTCATCTTGTTAATATTTGCTCCCCTGCTCTCTGTTGAGATAATTTTTTCTACCAATGATTAAGAATCACTTCACAATAATTGATTGCAGGAAGTAATGGTACACAGTAGGATCAAATAATCCAAAAGGCACTTAAACTCATGAGGCTGAATGGGATCTCAAATGATTATTGTATTTCTCTTGCCCAACTCTGTCATGCTGATGGGAATCCAACTACCATGGGAATAAGGCTCATATCAGGTCTCAAATCAACAAATTTACCAGGCTAAACGTCTAGTTCTTTGCCACAGGCTCTTGTGGTAATAAGTGTGGGAGCAGGAAAGCTGACTCAGGAAGTCTTCTTTCTAGATCTTGGTTAAACACACTTCAGAGAAAGAAAGTTGCCAGATGTAGAATATTTAGAAATCGAAAGTTGTTAAAAAGCTGTTACTGTGAAAAGAGAAAATTAAGTTAGCTTTTTGTTTGTTTGCCAACAAATAGAGTGTTAACCTGAGAATCTCTGGGTAACTTTAGCTATTGCTTTAAACAGCCTTGAACTTGTAGACTTTTCATGTTTTCATATGCAAACAAAACAGCTGGGGGCAAGAGACTGAAGGGAGTCCTAGGTAGAGACCTGATATTCCTCAGAGGGCCCTGAAGTGAGACAAGTAGGAAGCTGGCAGGTCTGTCTGTGAAGTTGATATCGGGGACACCTTTGTCTACTGAATCCAGGAGTCCGTAGCTTTTGTATCAACTGGGGGTAAAAGCGGGGGTGGGGGAGGAGGAATGAAAGGAAAGGCCACTTCCTTTTTGACCTTAATTAGGTCTGCTGAGATTCAAATGTGAGTGGTTAACTGAGGGGCTGTGGTTTGCCAGAAGTCTATTTGCATGAAGAATGAAGGACATTTCCGGGGCAGAGGGAGCCAGGCAGGCACATTTGGCACAGTAAAAACATTCTTAGTTATAACACGGCAGAGGCGCTTCTGAATACAGCACAGATTCTGTATTTAGAATTGACTTTCGGCCCAGCTCCTAAGTATCTAAGTCCAATTTGGGGAGAAAGGGCTTCAGAGTCTGGGCTTTTCCTCTGCAACAAATTTTTGGATTAAAATAAAGACGGAGGAAGTGTTCCAATACAGACTTGGCAATTTTTTCTTTTCCCAAGTAAGGTCATTTAAAAACACAAATACCATCTAATATCATCATCATTTAAGAAAAGAAAGAGACTTGTAAAACAGATATAATATATGATGATACAAGTTTGACATAAAACCCAAATTAATTTAGGCTTCATTAAAAAAACCAAGATGAAAACTTTAGAACAGCCTCTAGGAAAAATTCCCCTCCACCATGTTGTTACTATTTCATCTCATCCTTTTTTCCTCTTTGTTCCTTCATCTTTTTATACCCTGCCTTTGATCATCTCCTCTGCTTCCCCTCTCCCTAAATCTTCGGTTGTTTTAACCACCCTTTCTTTTTCTTAATTACATCACTTTAGTAGAGAATTGGGTCAGCTATGGTCTTGGGGAGGGTAGATGTAGGAAGCATGTAGAGAAGCAGACGCTCAGGCTGAGAGTAAGACTTACTACTGGAAATGAGGTCGAGGAGAACAGGGGCTCGGTCTTGGTTTCCTCTGTATCCCCAAACCTGAAAACAGGGTCTGGAATGTACATGTGCTCAATAAATGTTCATTGAATAAATAAGTAAAACACAGACAAGGTATATACAGTTGCTACTATAATGTATCACAAATGACAATAAGGTAGTAGTCATTACTCTTACTGGAGGTAATGACAACATTTCAGAAATCTTTGCAGGAATATGAGAGAAAAAACCCTAATTGATAATACACTATCCTAACCCAACCACTATTTTAAATTTCTATTGTTATTCTTTCAGTATTTTATAATATGTATGGGAAATATGGAACTTATTTTCAAAAGAAACAATCTCCTTTACTTACAAGATATCACTAAGAACAAATTTAGGTGATGTTGCCTAACTTAGTCTGAAATGACCCTTGATAATCTTTGTCAGTACAAAATGCATGCGGTATAAATTATAGAAGACCATATTCTCTTGCTGGCTCCTACTCTAAGGGTATCAGTGTTCTCATCTGTAAAATGAGAGGATTGGGGGTCCATAATCTTAAAGGTTTTCTTAGAGTCTGAAATTTAATGATTCCTAAATTTAATTGTTTTACATTCTGATTGTAAAGCAGTTTGTATATATTTACGTATATAGAGTTATATATTTATATATAATAAACTTGGACATAGGAGCTCCTACCATGCAGAAGGAAAACAGATTTTAGAAATTCACATTAAAAAGTCCTTTCTAATTTTTCAGGACTATTTTTTACTTGGAGGAATTGCAGTAAGTAGTTTCACTTACTAGATAGACTGATTATTAGTAATGTAAATTCCCTGAGATAAATCTTTATCCTTATAAACCAATAAAATAGAAAGTTAATCCAAAACAAAGTGGCAACAATAAACCGGCTAGGCATACCGTAATCTAAGGGGAAGAGCGAGGGTAAAACAATTTGGCTCATTGGTACAGAACTGGGATAAGGAAAATTCTATCATTAGTTTTCCACACAGAGGAGTTAGTAATGCAGGAAATTCGCTCTTGTTGTAGAATTCGAGATCAACAACCCCTTTTCCCCACTTTCTGTTTTTCTAAAGACCAAACTACCATTTTCTCCTGAGGATAACTTGACATACGTGATTATTTCATTAATTTAGATATTATCTTTCTTTTGGAGGTCGCAATAGAATTGCCTTGAATTGAAGCTTTAACTCCTTCATTGCCACCGTCACCAGGCAGGTGATGGCTGAAGGGACAGGAGAGGTTTAAGGCGACGCACCCAAAGGTGGCGAAAACGCATCAGCTGGTGATATCCAGTTCCGGTTGCTTCTAGTCTTTAATTTAAATACCCTAAAGCAGTCACAATTTCAAAAGAACCAGAATTGAATTCGTGCCGCAAGCAGGTAAATCGAAGTATACTAGAATTGATACCCAGCCTGAAGGCTGATGCTGAATTCAGACTAGCAGCCACTCTCCAGGATTTCCAAGGTAGTACATGAAAGAAAGGGAATCTGGGACTGTTTACACACGCGTTTCCAGCACCAATTAACCACATTAATATCGGGAATCGCCTTATCAGATGGCAAAATTCATGTAATTTCCCACTGCCTGTTGCCGGCCAACAGTGGATGCCTTACAATTCCCCCTGGCCATCCGCCCTCGGCGTTTCGAAAATCGCCGCGTTCGATTCCCCGCGCTCACCGCGGTCTTTTGCTGCCCCCTGCCGGGCCCGCGCGTCGTGCTACGGAGGACGGCGGGATTACGGCGCGGGGGCGCAGGGCCGGCGACGACGCCTCTGCGCGCGTCCCGCGGCCGGAAGTTAATCTTGTCCATTTCCGCCCCTCGGTGACGCGCCAGATCCCAGAGCCGGAAGTAAAAGCTATGTCCGGCATGTAGGTACAGTTCCGGGTGAGGTGGAGAGTTTGTTGTCGCTGTATTTTCCTTTCTTTTTCTTTTCTAGAGTGGGATCTGGGTGACTCAGCTGTACACGCAGCCCCTTCAGGAGTTGCCCTTGGGGGAGGATGAGGGCTGGAAAGAGCCTACGGTGTGGAATTACTTTGGTTTTGAGTTAGAAAGACCCACCTGGGTTTGAACCCTGTGCTTCAGCTAAGACAAGTAATAAGGGAGCTCGGCGCTGTTTCAGATTTTATAATTTTAGGGATAATGCCTATCTTTTAAGTTGTTGTGGGCGGCTAGCTAACAATGTATGTGAAGCACTTAGCTTTGGTTTACAAAACATATTCGTGGTTCTGCTACCTTTTTCAGGCGTGTACTTGCTGTTTTTTCAGTGTGTCTGAGAGATGCTTAGTTTGCAAGAGGTAGTGCATCCCACAAGAACACTATGCAACGTTAGCTGGGATCAGTCACTTTTATGTGTATTATGAAGTCCTGACAATGTTTTGTTGCTATTTTTAGACACAGCTATTCTCCAGCATTTCTGGAGGGATGTATAGTCTTTCCTTAAGGCAAATAAGGTGAGAAATGCAATGTTGTAAACATCTCCAAACTTAGTTTGCCATATGTAAAGACCAGCTGGTATTTTAGGGCCAGTGATTAGCTATTTCCATTAAAGGCATCTTTAATCGGCCAATTGTGGAGTGGAGGGGAATGTAAATCCTCTTCTTTTGAAGTTCAAGTAACAAGTACAGAGAATTTCAGTGTGTTTCTTAGTTTGATAGCCCTTGGGATAATGGTTTTGGTTAAAAGCATGAATTTGAGAGATAAATTGAAGTCAATTTTGGAATACTTACTGTTTTTGAAATTTGTAGTTAAAGGAGTTGATATTTCTTGCATTAGGCTGTTTAAATATTTATTCACCTTTTTAGATTTTATAGAAGTATTTGAATGGAGATTGGCTGCTAAGAGTAAAACCTCATTGATATTTTTCAAGTTTGACCTTTTTTGTGCTACAATCTGAAAAATAGAGAACGGTTATGTGTGTGTGTGTGTGTGTGTGTATTTTCCATTGTTTTTTATACCCCAGGCTAATTTAATTTGTTTAAAATTTGACTGCAAAATAACACATTTATTACAGAGTCCAAGCTTGTACCATTCACCACAGGACAGTCAGTATGTTGAGAGACAAGGTGTTGAGGAAAGGAAAGTAACTTTCATTCCTTGTGCCAGCAAACTGAGAAGATAGTGAACTAATGTCATAAAGAACCATCTTAAGTCAATATGAATTTTAGACTCCTTTTTATATTAAGGGAAGGGGTAGGTGTTGCAAAAGGAAACTGAAGATCACAGACATCTGGGCATTGAGAGTCCCAGGAGGTTGAAAAAATTCTTAGTGTAGGCAGGTCTGATGTTTCTATAAATCTTTAACCATAGTATTGTTACTTGTGTGTATTCTTTTCTTATCTCCCCACGAGTTAGTTTTGGGAAAGGGTCAGTTATCATCTTTCTTCTAGAGTTGAATTATAGACTTCATTCTTCCTATAATTAACTGGCCTATGTGCAGAGCAAGGTAGAGCTAAAGGATGTTACTTGCAGGGGGTCAGAAGCAAAATGAAGCTGGTCATGCAAAGCCTCCCTTCTATTGCTATAGTTTTCATTAAATAAAATATCAGTACTTCAGAAGTTTATAGTCCCTGTTAATCTTTCAGAGATAACTGTTATTCAACTTTCCCCCTTTCTGTATATATTAATGCCTCCCCCTTTAATTTAAATGGTATTATCCCATCCATACTTTTAAGCAGTTTGCCACTTACGATATCTTGGATATATTTTGATTGCATTAGATCTGCCTCATTTCTTTTTAGTACCTGTGTAGTAGTATATTGCATAGATGTACCACAATTTAGTAATCATTCTATTATTGGTGGCCATTTGTGGTGGTTCTTTTTTGCTATAGCATGTAATTTTATGATCATCCTTTTGTGTTATGGTGGTCATCCTTTTCATAACAAATGTGTATTCCTGTCCTTTTGTTTCCTTTGGATAATCTCCAAGAAGTAGAAATGCTGGGTTAAAGGATATAAACACTTAAAATTGTGATAGATGGTTCCAAATTCCTTTCTAATAACAATATTTAAGAATATTAATATATTCTTAATAAGAATATTAATATTAAGAATATATACAATACACATATATATTTATATATCTTAAATATTAAGAAGTAATATATTTTTAAATATAAAGAATCCCTTATTTCTTTATATGTTCACCAACAGTCACTATTATTAATTACTGTTGTTTTCAGGTTTTGCTGAGACTGCTCACAGCATTTTGGGGGTAAATTTAATGCTTTTTAGTATTGTAAGAAAGACCAAATTTCAATTGCCAGTTCTAAGTCCATTTCAGCTTTTTTTTCTTATATAAATAGGCTACTTAGTTTTAGATTCCGTAGTAATAAATTATAAAGCAAATGATTCACTTCAACAGTAAATATTTTAAGTTAAAGATTTGAGGGAAGATTGTATTTGAATGGGACCTCGTACTATGCATAGGCATCAGGAGGATGGGCCTTCATGAAAGAATAACAGCTTAAGCAAGTGCAGGGAGACAGGAATGGGCAAGAATGTTCAAGATCAAAGGTTTTTGAGGCAATGCTGTCAGGTAGTGAGGTTGTAGAATAGAAGAGAGAACTGGAGAGATAGTTAGAACTAGGTGTTGAAGGCTTTCAAGGTCAGTCTGAAGATTTTGCTTTCTTGGGGAAAGCTATGGAAAGTCTTCAGTCAGAGAATAAGGGACATAATCACATCTTTTTTTTAAAACAAGTGTCAGTATGGTGGCAGTTTCGAGTGATGTTAGAGAAGCAAGGCAGGTGGCTGTTACAGGCTGGGTAAGAGAATGAAGACTTGTAACAGTGAGAATAACAATAGAATAGAGTCGTTGGATTTCTAAGATGCTGAAGAAACTGAATCCACATGATTTGATGACTGTAGGGTTGAGGAAGAGGAAGATAGCAAAGCTCACTTTTAGATTTTTATCATAAATGACTCTTAGGGTTGTGATAGTGATAGCCTTAATCAGAGGAGGGCAAGTTTGGAGGCGGGAAAAGATGCTCAGTTAGGTTTTGGGCATGTTAATTCATGTGGAAGATAATTCCATGGAGAATGAGTTATACACAAAGATGTAAAATTTACTTGTGACAGATTTAAAAGGAATCTTAACAGATTTATTACTCTTTTATTAGGAATTTTGCCAGGTTTTCACTTATCTTTAGATTGCCATTAGTAGAATTTCTGTTGAACATTCTGTGCTTGTTCAGCCCTGTTTATCATCATGCTAATCTCAGTAAGTTGCACTGTTTAGTAGTCTTCAAACTTTTTTGGTTGTGTACACTATCAACAAATGTTTATAAATATAGCTCCAATATATGTCATTTATTGATTAGTCATATGCATATCTTACAGTACTATTATATTGTGTACATTATGAAAAATATGTAAAAAGTAGAAATTTTCAAAGGCTAAGACAAATATAAATTGGAATTTTACAATTTTTTTCCTATGTCCTATTGGTTCATGTTGCACCCCTATTTAGAAAGCACTGGTCTGATCTCCAGCTGATAGTGTTCTGTCCCGTTATCCAGTAGAGGTCACTCTTGAGCATCTGGAGGAGCAAATATAGACTGTTGAGCTGTGCAAGGTAGAGCCTTCATCTTTAGTTAGAAGGAGAATCTTATTTTTAAGTTTCTAAATTAATGCATTTTTGGAACAGTATTCAATTACAGAGTAGTATGTGGTATTATGGAGAAGTGAAGAATCATAAGCTCACTAGAGTATGTATGGATCAATCAAAAATATGCTTTTGTTATTGTTTGATGTTTACTTTGTGAATGCCCTGCATTTGGGCTTGAATGTTACTTGATTCTATAGTTTTGGAATCTTTTCCCAGTTCTTCGAGAATCTGTAGATTATGTGAGCCACAGGAATGTTCTCAGCCTGTGGGCATAATCCAAGTTCTTGTTAAAATTGGAGTAATTGAAAAGACAGACACAAAAAGGCTTTCTTTGAAATTGATCTTAAAAGCAGTATCTTAAGCCCAAAAATGTTAGTGGTGGGTTGGAACCATCTATCTGTATTTTCGATTTTGTGCTTAATTAGGAAAAGGGAAATGCCTTTTCTAAGTAAGAGTCCATTGTAAATAATTAGAAGTCAAGCACTGTTTGTCATAGCTGTATATTCTGAAAAGGAGAAAGTACAGTTTTAAATAAATATATGTGCTGTTGTATGGTTCAGACCACAAATAGCTTAGAAACAAATCATTAGATTGAATAATAGAAGAACACTTTTTCTGCTGCTTTCCTCATAAAATATTTCCTATAAATAGAGATGTTCCTTTTAGTAGGGACCTATGATTATAATCATATACAATTTTATACTCTCTGTGCCCCATTTATAAATGATCAGGAAACTGAGTTATTGAGGTTTTAGTTACTTGGTAGAAGCTGGAAGTTGTAAGTATTGTGTGACAGATGCAGACAGCCCTGGTCTTGTATAATAATGGTGATGGGGTAGAGGAGGATGGTAAAAGTAATATTTTAATGTTTATGTGCTATCTCTCAGCACAGTTCCACATGTGGTGGCCTATGTGGATTAAATATCCCAGCTAGATCATTTTGAAGATGAAAATTGGTTTGAAATTGTTGGGTTACAACCAAGGGAATGACAGATAAACTGAATGAGATGGAGATTGAGATCAGGAGCCGTTGACTAGAGGTCTATATAAGCTAAGAATTAAGGCTTTGATTATAGCATGGATTTAGGGGGTACCATGAATGTAGAAAAAGATATTTAAGATGGAAATTAGATAGTCAGAGATGTTAGTTTTCAGAGCTAGATTTAGAGATTGAAAACCAGGAGGCCAGAGACAGAGAAGTCTAGTATCTATAGGCAGGACAAGGTCAAAGATCTGGGAAACTGGAAGATGAGGCAGAAATGGAAGTGTCAGTTATTAGAAATAAGCCCAAGGTCTGGAAACCAGGAGGACAAAGTAGAGATGGAGAGGGACAACTAGTTTTGGGTAGCCAAGGCAGGCGAGGCCAAATAAAAAGAGCAAGGTAGAAGCAGAAATAATTCTGGGGCAGTGATGGTACCATCTTGCTTTTCTTTATGTTAAAAATGGAAGCAGCTCTGGCCCACAGATAATCAACAGAAACAGTGAGCAAAGGAGTGAGAGTGTGATGGTGGAATTGTTACCACAGCACCAGGAGAGCTGGAGCTATATATTCTTATAGAAATGACCATGATGCTTATAGGATTATAATATGGTTATTTAGCTGTTTAACACATGCATTTGTGTAATATTATGTATTTTGTCTTATGCAGCATTCTGAAAGGTTTGGGCTACCTGACCATTATGGCACCAAGAAACCTCTGGCACATGAGAAGTAACTTTCTCTTTGGTTCAAGATGGATGATCCAATTTTCAGCAGAAATCCTCTTCAAATCAATTTCAGTTAGTCATTTTGGTGTAAAGTGTGGTAATGCAAACAAAGAATCTTTGGAGAATGGGGACCTATTGAACAACTTACTTACTATGGGAGTAGATATTGACATGGCAAAGAAACGACAGCCTGGAGTTTTTAACAGAATGGTTACTAATGAGCAGGACCTGGAGATGTTCCTTCTATCCAAAGGAGCTAGTAAAGAAGCAATTGCTAGCATCATATCAAGATATCCACGAGCCATAACACGTACTTCTGAAAGTCTTTCAAAACGGTGGAATCTTTGGAGAAGGATTATGACATCAGACCTTGAAATTGTAAATATCTTGGAACGTTCTCCCGAATCCTTTTTTCGGTCCAATAACAACCTAAACTTGGAGAATAATATAAAGTTTCTCTACTCAGTTGGACTGACCCGTAAATGCCTTTGTCGATTGTTGACCAATGCCCCTCGTACTTTCTCCAATAGTCTTGAGCTGAACAAACAAATGGTTGACCTTTTGCAGGAAGTCTGCTTGTCCTTGGGTCACAGTGATCCTGCAGATTTTGTCAGGAAGATAATTTTTAAAAACCCTTTCATCTTAATTCAGAGTACCAAGCGGGTGAAAGCTAACATTGAATTTTTACAGTCAACTTTCAACTTGAACAGTGGGGAACTGCTTGTTCTGATATGTGGTCCAGGAGCTGAAATCCTAGACCTTTCCAATGATTATGCCAAAAGAAACTATACAAATATCAAAGAGAAGCTGCTTTCTCTTGAATGTACTGAAGAAGAGGTACAGAAGTTTGTCTTAAGCTATCCAGATGTGATCTTCTTGGCAGAGAAAAAGTTTAATGATAAAATAGACTGCCTCATAGAAGAAAAAATTAGCATTTCACAAATAATTGAAAATCCTCGGGTTCTGGATTCAAGCATAAGTACTTTAAAAAGTCGAATCAAAGAATTGGTAAATGCTGGCTATGACTTGAGTACATCAAACATTACTCTTCTGTCTTGGAGCCAAAAAAGATATAAAGCTAAATTGAAAAAGTTAAGCAGTTAGAACATTGTTCAGGGACTTTTAAAAAGTCAGTCATATGATATAGTGATACGACAGATACGTATATAGTGATCCTTTGGATATTTGGCTTTATAGATTAATAAAAACTATTGGGCTCAAGTATCATCCTCCTAGCTGTCTCTTCTCTAGTTTGAATTAATGCAACATACCATTAGATGATACAGGCTGTGGCTGCTTTACAAATGACAGTTCCTCAGTGCCAAGGCAGAACAATGTGTAGGAAGATAGAAAGTACAAAATAAGCTTTTGTTTTTTCTGTTCAGATTAAAAAATTGACAGACTCATTTAGGTAGTTCTATTTCCTCTCATGATTTCGAATGGCAACCTGCTTCTCCTTTCCTTTGTGTCTGTGGTTCATGTTAAAAAGTAGAATGCCAGTAAAAATAGTAAAAATCTGACAAAATAGGAAGGATTTTTCATCCCAAGTTTTACATTCTCCATTTAACCCATTAGTGTGCTTCTTCCACTTCCCCCAGGATTTACTAGTGGTGTATCCTGATTTCTTTGAAGACAAGGGCAGCTGTAGTAAGCGGAATAATGGCCACCTAGAGACACTGATGTCTTCACTTCCAGAAGCTACGAATATGTTACATTGCAAAAGGGGTTTGTAGACATGATTAAGTTAAATGTGATTAAGTGCCTTGAGATGGGGAAATTATCCTGAATTATTTGAGTGGGTCTAATATAATCATAAGGGCCCTTAAAAATGGAAGAGGGAGGCTAAAAAGGAGGTCAGAGTGATACAAATAAGAAAGACTTTTGACTACTTTTGATGGAGGTCAAAAGGAGGCTTTGAAGGAGGAAGGGTCCATCAGCCAACGTATGCACGTGGCCTATAGAAAATGGAAAAGGCATGGAAACAAGGTTTCTCCTAGAGCCCCCAGAAAGGAATGCAGCCCTTCTGGCACCTTTTTAACCCAGTGAGACTGCTGTCAAACTTCTGACCTACAGAACTGTAATATAATAAATTTGTGTTGTTTTAAATCATTGAGTGTGATAATTTGTTAAACAGTAAATAATATAGGAACTAAATAGATGATTAGTCACATTATAGGTGAAGTCACAAAATGCAGTCCTTTTAGTATTATATCTGTATTTCTAACTCTTATAGAGTGATTGCATTTTTGTAATCTACCTACCTTTCTGGAATTGCTAATAAGGTAGTGTGCATAAAGTCTTTAAATATGTGCATGAAAAGCTAAATATAAATAAAATCTAAATGAATGTTTTTTTGCCTAATGAATGTAGTTTAAAGAAATGGTAAATACTTCTGTTGTATATTTGTATTTTGTTGGCATTTTATCTAATATAAATAATGAGGAATTTCTAGAGGCATTGTCTTTAAAAATGACAAATTAGGTGTGTGTTTCTTGAAGACACAATCTAGCTCTGATATAAACTGAAAGAGACAAGTTATATGACCATAATTTTAATTATTTTCCAGAGGCATTTGTTTTCTAGTTGTGGATTTTGAATTAAATAACATAATTATGCTCAACCTTTTAAACGTTAATTGCTATCAATGATGCCTCAATAAAACTTATTCCTACCATTGAGAAAACAAAATGTCTGCTCTTCCAAGGCCATTTATATGTTCAGTGATACTCTTATAATCTTTAGCAAACTGTTTGATGGCAAAAGCATGGCATAGTTTAGAAAACATGAGCTTTAGAGAGGCATTTCTTTAGAGTGATATATCTGGGCATCATTACTGAATAACACTAACTTTGTGTACAAAATTTACTGAACTTATTTCCCCATCTATAAGATTAAAAATTGACCTTGCAAAGTTGGTAAGAATCAAATGAGAAAGAGACTATAAAGTTTCTTGCATTTAGTAACTATTCTATTAGTGGTAGCTGTTATAAAATTGAATTGTATACTTTAAATAGGTAAATTGTATGATACATTAATTGATACAGATTGATACAGATCAATCAAGCTGCTTTTGAAGATACTATTTTATCTTTTTATATTTATGGAGTTGTATAACTCTTAGTCCGCTTTCTGTTGCTTATAAGAGAATACCTGACTGGGGAATTTTAAAGAAAATGACCTTATTTCATAGAGTTATGGAAGCTAAGAAGTCCCAGGTTAAGGGGTTCCATCTGATGAGAGACTTTTTGTTGGTGGGGACTGCCTGAAGAGTCGTGAGGCACCACAGAGTGTCAGATGGCAAGTGATAACATGCTCAGTTTTCTCTTCTTGTATAGCCACCAGTCCCACTCTCATAGTGACTAGTAAATCCACCAACCCACTGATCCCTCAGTCCATTAATTCAGGCCATTCTTGATGGTAGAGCCCTCATGATCCAGTCACTTATTAAAGGCTCCACCTGTCAATACTGCCACATTGGGGATTAAGTTTCAACATGAATTTTGGAGGGGACAGATATTTAAACCATAGTGACAACCGTCACCACACATGATCTAGTTTTGGAATATGTTTGCACCCCATAAAAGAAACTTTGTACCTAGTAGCAGTCAATCCTCATTATCCCCCTCTTATCACTGTCCACCTCCCTTGCCCTAAGCAAAAACTAGTCTATCTCTATAAATTTGCTTATATTAGACGTTTCGTATAAAGGGAATCACAATATGTGGTCTTTTGTGACTGGCTTTTCAGTTAGCGTCATGTTTTTAAATTTCATCCATATAGCACAAATCAGTATTTCTTTTTAATGCCCAATAATATTCAATATTTGGGTACTGTAGTATTGTTGGGAGTAAATTTTGTTTTGGTTTAAAACATAAAGTTTAATTCCTTAAATCTTCTGAATTGTATGGAAGTATTTTCTGAGGATTGCTTTGGAATCTAACAAGTTTATAAAGAACTTGAGGGAGGTCGGTGGAGGAGATAAAAGTTTATTTGCATCAGCAAATCATGAGGACTATAACTGGACTGATGAGAGACAACAGTTGCAAGTGGCCAAAGAGAATGTGGGCTGCACAGAAATACAATACAGCACTTGATTGTTTGGGCAGTAGCAGGTTGGAGAGGAACAACTTCTTTGGAGAAACAAATGGAAAATGTCTGTCAGGCAATATTAACGTGTTGTACTTTCAAGTTTGAATCTGAGGCAGTTTTAATTCTTTTTTTTAAAAAACGGAATTATAAAAATCTTAAGTAATTTTTTCATAAGTGAAAAGAAAATCCATGTTTATAATGGGAAAAATGGGTAGTAAATCACAAAAAAGGAAAAAAAACTATAATCTTATCTCCCAGAGATGATCAATGTGTTAGGTAGATAGTTAGGATCTCCTGCTCTTCTCAGGACAAGTGTTCCCTGTTCTGGTGCTGTTTTGAGCAATTGCTCCACTTGAGTAGAACGACTCCACTGGTGCTGCCTCACACTTAATCCTATCCTGAACAACTGCTACACCTGGGGAAGGAGGGCATGCTTTATCAGTCTAGGAATTCCCCAGCACAGGCATAATAAGATTTAGAAAGTGACCTAGAGTAACCTAAGGGTAATTAATATGCCATTAGCTTGAATCTCCATTGTTCACCTTCCCCCAGGTGGGCTTTTTTAGAGTGGGCTCATATATATATATTTTGAGGACATCTGTTGATCATTTGATAACATTCTACAGCTCCCAAGATCCCGCCTCCAGACTGGGCTAATAAAAGGAAAGAATCTAAGAAGTCAGGGAGTAGTGAGTGGGTCAGTCAGTGAGTTGGTCTTCTCACTCCACCCACAGAGACAGACCCAGTCTATTCTACAATAAAGAGCTGCTGTTGTGAAACTGCCCCCTTCCTGAGGTTACTCCATTGTATTGGCCTTGCTGGTGATTTTTCCAAGAAAGGAGTCGGAGGACCAGGATAATAGTCTGGACTTGACACTTTGGTGTGTCTGGTCATTCTTCAGCCAAGAGCTCTCCAAGAACCTAGGGCAGACTTCCATGATGACATCTTTGATGCCGAAACCTGGGATTCTGACAAGTAAACATTTTGGTGACTCTTCCTGATGTTTTCTTTATAGAATATATCCATTCGTGGATGTAATATGGGCAGGGATGTGGCATATATATTTGAGACCAAACTGTATGTATCTTATAAATTGTTTATTTTTTAATCTTTTTTCCTCCCTTTACTTCAATAAGCTAGTCTATATAGTTTTTTTAACCTAATAGATCCTGAACATATTAAGTATTCTTCAGTAATTAATTACAGAATCAATTATTTACCTGTAACATGCTTTTTAATGGTTGCATGGAATTCTGTTGTTTGGATAAACCATAATTTCTCTAGTCAATATCTCACCATTGGCCAGAGTGAGTAAATGTTAGTAAATTAGTAATTTTTTGAAAATCCCACTTAGATTATTTCAGTGTTCCATTTTTCACCATTTGTATACTTTATAAGTTAAAACTTTGCTTTAGAAAATATAAATGTTGGCCGGGCGTGCTGGCTCATGCCTGTAATCCTAGCACTCTGGGAGGCCGAGGTGGGTGGATTGTTTGAGCTCAGGTGTTTGAGACCAGCCTGAGCAAGAGCGAGACTCCCATCTCTATAGTTAAGAAAGAAAGAAAGGAAGGAAGGAAGGAAGGAAGGAAGGGAAAAGAAAAGAAAAGAAAAATGTTAAGGGTGCTGCATTTGCTGTCTTCTAAATATAAGATAGATCTACAAAACTTCATTTTTTAATGAAAGCCATTGTGTATTCTAACTTATTGACATAAATTTGAGGACTTTCAAATCACATTTAAAAAACTGCAAGAATTGCGACAATATCAAAGATTATAAAGAAAAAAATGAATTTCTTCAGAATGAACTTAGCAGGAAGGAATCAGAAATGAGTATTTATAAAAGGGTTTATTGAATTATTAAACTAGTTATTTCTCTCTTTAATATAATTTCTAAGACTGGGGTAGGTACATGGTCTGTGGCTAAAGATCCAATAATATGGCTTTCATGTAAAACCTGACTATTGGCTCCTTCCTTGTTAGACTGTATTGCCCCCTACTTCATACCCACAAATATGATCTAGTGGGGAACTTGGGGAGAATGTGTTGATGGTAGAACCCTAGCCACAAACTTTAATAGTCGTGGACTGTTGTTTGGTACAAACAAGGTAGCACAGCAGGACTGTATCATTATTAGATTTTGGGGAAGAGATCATAGCAGAAGCACAGTTGTCCAACATTACAGTAGGAAGAAATGACTTCATAGTCATCATAGTCCTCCAGGCATTATCTTTGGAGGATTGAGATCCTGGGTCTGATTGGCCACCAGGTGAGTTGGGAGACGGGTGTTCTAAACTGGCCAACAGGTCCTGGACTGAGGCTATTCATTCACTCCTTAGTTTATTCCCTTTTGCCTCAGGTACTTGGTACGGGACTGAGCCATGATGGGATCAATTTTGAGGAGTTGGGGAAGGCATCCATGGTGAATGTTATAACCAGGCCATCTGTGGTTGAGCATCTTCTTGCCCCTTTTCATGTTCCTGGGCTTCCCTCAAATGATGGTCTTCCTGCTTTTCTTTCTTCTGGACTTCTCAGGATGGTTGACATCTACCCTTTTGCTTTCACATTTTTTTTCTTCTTTACAACACACAGAGGTTAGTCAAAAGGAAAGAACCAAAATGAACATAGAATTTTTAGGGGGGCTATGATTTAAACCATATTCTTGGCAGGACTTCAATCCTTTTGACTAATTTCTGAATGGAATTTGGGATAGACATAAAAGATATACTGATGGAATCTCATATTCTGTCCCAGTTTCACTATTTATCAAATCGTTATTTGGAATTTGTTTTTCCTTAATATCGTGTGAAGATTGAGCTTATGTACATGACTTGCTTTATGTTAACTATGAATAATTTTAATATGATGGGGTGATGGTTCTTCCATCTGCATTTTGAATATCTCAATGCCACCTTCACCAGCTGTTTTGGTATCTTCAATTTATGCCCACCATGATTTTCTTTCTTTTTAAAAATTTTACAGTGGCAATGAATTATTCATTAATACACAATCCTTGTAAAGTCTTTGAACAACCCAAAGAAACAGTCTCAGCTAACCTATATATCATGAGGTTGAGGAGATATCCTTTTGTTCTTTGTTCACAAAGATGTTTGTTTATTTAAATCAAGAATGAATGATGGTTTTAAAAAAATCCTTTAAAAATAATCTCTTAATTCTTTAGTGAATGACATCAATGAATTTCTTCATGTAACCATTTGTTTTACTGAAATAAAACCTATGCCATATTCAATTAGAATTTTCATTAGTTTTCATAGAGGGATTGGTTTATAGATCCCCTCACTTTTTATTGTGAAAGTTTTGGTTCATAGATTCTTTATTTTTTTTAGGGGAGAGAGGTTGCTGCTTTGTCAGGTTTTTTGGATCAGGGTTGTGCTGGCCTCATAAAATTAATTTGGAAGCTTACTATTTTTTTTCCTATGTTTTAGAAATGTGAAAACTTGGAATTATCATTCCTTTAAAGTTTGGCAGAAGTTGTCTGTAAAATCATCCAGGCCTGGTGTCTTGTTCAGAATTGATCCTTAACAATAATGGAAGGTTGCTTTACAGGCTTATATTAAAAAAAAGCTTTTGACCTACATCCTTTTGGTAGACGTTAGTATAAAGCTCTCTCTTGTCCTAGTTAATGAATTTTGCTTTGATTTCTACATTGATAACATTGCCATGCTTTGTGTCCGTACAAACTGTACATGTTCGTAATAGCTTTACTTGGAATACCCAAGAACTGAAAGCAACCCAGTGGATGTTGAACACCATGGAATGGACAAGTAAACTGTGATATGCAGTGGAATACTACTCAGCAATACAAAAGAATGAGGTATTGATACACGCAACAACATGAGTAAATCTCAAAATATAATGTTGAATGAAAGAAGCCAAATAATATAATCTGTATGATTCCATTTTTATAAAGTTCTAGACAATGCTAACTGGTCTGTAGTGACAGAAAGCAGATTACTGATTAGTGAGGCAGGGATGAGTGAATGGGAAACACCATGAATGAGGGACTACAAAGGAGTGCAAGGAAACTGGGAAGTAATGTATATCCATCATCTTGATTGTGATGATGGTTTTGTGAACGTATTCGTATGTCAAAACATATCAAATTATGTCTTAAATATGTGACATTTAGTATACTTTAGTTATGCCTCTGAATAATTCATATATTCAACACTGATTTGAAATGTCCCCTTTATCTGATCCTAAATTTCCATGACTGTATGTTTCTAGACCCTCTTCAACTCTACTAAACAAATGTATTTGGCTTTGTTTCTATATTAATATAAAGAATTAGACAGTATGTCTTTTCAGTAAAGGTGTTGGGAGACCTGGGAAACCATCTGAAAAAAATATATTGGTAGATTTATATTCATATACCAGGATAAATTTCAAATAAAGTGGTCATGAACCTAAACCATTAAAGTCCCTGACTTGGCCTTAACTTACACCATGACCAGGCCAGGGCATGAATTAGACACTGGGACTAACATCAGCATCTTTTCATTCTAGAAGGCTTCTTGGAATTTGACTGGGACCCGTGGACTGATACCAAGAGAGTAGCTGACCCCTGCTTTGCTCTTACTATTCCAGGAGTGCAGACAAAGTTAGACCTCCAGTTGGGCACGGTGGCTTGTGCTTATAGTCTCAGCTACTTGGTAGGCTGAGGCAGGGGGGATTGCTTGAGCCCAGGAGTTTGAGTCCAGCGTGGGAAACATAGTGAGACACCGTCTATTAAAAGTTAAACTTTGACTTATCTGTCACAAGAAAACAAGGGCTCTGATGAAGTCCCAAGCCCTGTTGAGAACGTGTGTTTCTTTAATTAGTAAATTGACTGGATTTACTCTCTAGGCAGCCACACACAGCCTCCTTTTCTAGGGAAAATAGGATGCAATGACCCAAGTTAGAGGCATTCCTTTCTTTTTTTCTTTTTGCTTTCCTGCATTTAGGGAATACAGATTGTCATGTTATACCTTACATAACAACTTAAAGACACTTTATAACAAAATTAGTGCACTTAGGCTAGCATTAGCCTGCTCTGTATATTTAAATATCTCTCTGACCTGCTGAGCTTCTTCAGAAACCTTTTGCTCCTGACTGAAGCTTTATGACAGCATAAGCACAGTACAGGTGGCTGTAGCATATTGATTTAGCTTAATGTGATAAACTTTCCATAGAATTAAAGTTTAGTGTGTGATGAATAACTGATATACATAATTTATATAATTATTTATGTTAACTGATAACAATTAAAATAAGGTCTTAATCATCCTGTATTTGTGCATAGAACTTCATGAACTGCAGGGGGAACTGTAGACAGAGGTTTGGCTATAGAGTTTTCTTAAAGTTAGCTAGCTGTAAGTCTGGCTGATAATTCAAACTAAATAAATATTTGAATAAATCAAACTAAACTAAACGATATACTCAGGGTACTTTTTGCTCTTTTATCTAGGTTTAATACTCTGTTTGTTATAGAACTTTAATGATTAAAAATATACAGCAATGTTTTTGTACTTAGTTCCTATTGCCAGATCTTCTGCTTTTGTTTAATTTTCACCTTTAAATCTGTGGTATTTGTTGTGTGTCTGTACACAAACCCCAACATAAGGTGGTATGTTCTCTACATCATTGCAATTGATCCATTATTTTACTAACTTTTTCATACTTTTGGAATCATGAGGAGTTCTTTTCTTTTTAAATAAAGATCCTAATTCTGACATCTGAAGTGAGGGAATCAGATTTTGTTGTGAGAATAAATGTTATATACACATTATAAATTATCCTTGATTTCTCCATTGTTTAGAAAACATTGAAAACACAAATGTTTGTGCTCTGGGTCTCCCATGGCATCTAACATAGCTGCTTTAATGACCTTGGCCCACTTAACTTGATTTGATGAACAGTTCTAGATATGAGGATCAATATATAAGGGAAAATGCTAAATTATAGAAAAAAGTAAAATACCTGTAGTATAAAGCACCATATATACAAAGCATGTCTTAGATTTTATGGTAGCTACAAAACAGGTTGAAACCTCTACAGTTAAGTAATGTCTTTACTGTCTGCAGCTTGCTTAGGATCAAGTTGAATTCTGGTTCACATTCTACCTGACTTCTGAAGACTTGACAACAGACTCTGAAACATAATTGTCATCAGATAGAGAAGGTCCTTTCCTCTCACATCCCTGTCTCCCACGGCAAAGTTACTATCTATTTAGGTAAGTTTTGCCCTGTGCTCCTTTATTTTATTCCCTAGAGTCAGTGAACAAAGGAGACACCTTTGTGATGACTTGATACACTAGGACCTTCAGGAAACCTAAATACAACCCTTTCCCCTTTTCTTTCCCAATCATACTGATGTTTATATAATGACCACAGTCCCAGTCACTGCCAAAATTGAGGTCTTTAGGAGCCTAGAAGAGCTCAGTAGTAGCCTTGATAGTTTCTTTGTTTGTTTATAAAATCAACATCTTTTCCTGATTGCAAAATAATCATATAATTATACAACATTGGAAAATACAGAAAAGCACACACACAAAAAGTACTTATAATCCCAATACCCCAGAGATGGCACTTGTTAACATTGTGGTATATAACTTTCTAGTTTTTTTTCTTATGCATGTATGTTTTGTATAGAAAACAAATATCTCTTTTCTGCCTAAAATTAAGTAACTTATTGAACATGTGTTTGTCGAGTACTGACTATGCACTATTATGTGTGACACTGGATTCTTATAACGGGTTTTAAACCGATTTTTATAAATATATGATGAGCATTCTTCCACATCACATACCATTTGTGACCTGTTTTTAGATAAATTGGAGACTTGACAAGCCTGGTCCACTGTGGTTAAGGGAATGTGCCATTTGAGAACTATAAAGGAAGAGACTGGCCTTCCAGGAGGCCTGGTATGGGCTTGAGAGGTCACCATATGGTATTAATAGTGCTCAAAGATCAGCCAGAGAATCTCATCTTGCATCCACACAACACGATGGAAGTTCCTGGAAAGATTATCAAAGGCTGATAGGAAAGCACGAGGAACACTTGGGAGATGTAACTTGAGACTCATCTCTAAATCATACAACAAATTAATGTTGTGATAAAAAGAATGGTTGGATCTGTTGGCTAGTGTTGGCCTATTTAGAAATGAAAAGTATGAGAATGCCTCTGGATTGCATATTTGAATCTGTCTAATTTTTCTAAAGATGATCCAGAATTGAAGCCTCTAGTGTTTTGACTTAATTCTTCTTTTAAAATCGACAAAGTTTTTATGTATTTATATTGTATAAATGTTTGATGTCTGTATACATTGTGGAATAGTTAAATCAAGGTAATTAGCATATGCATTATCTCATATACTTATGTTTCTTTTTTGTGGTGAGAGCACTTAAAATCTACTCTTAGCCATTTCTAGTTTATAATACATTTATAATACATTGTTATTAACTATAGTCACCATGTTATACAATGATCTCTTGGACTTATTCCTCCTGTCTAACAAATTTGTGTCCTTTGACCAACATCTATACAATCCTGCCCCCAACCTCAAGTAACCACCATTCTACTCTCTGCTTCTGTGAATTTGTATTTTTAAAATTCTACATGTGAGATTATGTGGTATTTGTTTTTCAATGCCTGGCTTATTTCACTTAACATAATCTTTCAGATTCATCCATGTTGTCACAAATGACAAGATTTCCTTTTTTAAAGGCTAAAGAGTATTCCATTGTGTATTTATACCACATTTTTTAAATCCATTCAACTGTTGATGGACACTTACGTTAACTCTATCTCGGCTATTGTAAATAATGCTGCAATGAAGATGAGAGTGTAGACATACTGATTTCTTCTCTTTGACATACTAATTTCATTTCTTTTGGAAATATCCTGGGGGTGGGATTGCTGGATCATCAGAAATGACTTTAATTCTGCCATATTCTTCTCTAGGCTTTTCTTGAATTTTTTTTTTTGCCTCTAACCTTTATATTTCTAGCCAATCCCTACTCTTAAATATTCTATACATTGCTCCTTAAATAATTTCCTTGACCAACACTGGGTCTATACTGCTAGGCTGAGCAGACCTTTCCCTACCTATCATGGAGCTTACAGTCTAGCAGAGGAAGATAAAACAATAAGCAGTTAAACATACAAATAAATATGTAAGGGGGTGGAGCAAGATTGCAGATGAGAAACACCACCAGACAGAGTGTCTCTGCAGAAAAGACAGCTTCTAGAAGATGTTACAAGAAAGAAGCAAGCAGACGACCATACATCAGATGGGGGTCGGAAGGAGGTGTACCAGAGACTATGGGAGACTCCACAGGAGGAGGTTGCAGAGGAGAACTGGAAGAAGAGACCTCCCAAGCAAGCAGTCTGGAGACCAGCGGCAAGGGTAGGTGGAGAGGTTAACTTTCCCCTCCCTTGCATCTCGGACTGCTGGTGGGCTCCCCAGCAGTTGGAGAGACCTGCCAACACCAGCCCAGGTGTCACCAGATGGCTGTCACCAGTGAGCAGTAAGCCTGTAGCGGACGCGGCACCAGGCTCCCAACTCCCTCGGGGCACCTCCGTGCACACAGACCCAACTGCGCGGCAGGTGCCATATTGCTACACTTTCCCCTCCCCCGTCCCTATCCATGGCTCCCAAGAGAGACAATATAGCCACCAGCCAGAGGCATCTCCAGGGAACGGGTCCTTCCCTTTTGGGGCCCTACAGCTGACTGAGGGGTACTCAGACAGGGAGCTCCTTACTCACCAGCCCTCACAGGTGCTGCTGGCCTGGTGATTCCAGGAGAATGGGGCAGACCCTGAGGCTGAGAGACATTGACCCAGCTTGGGCTCCCCATGGGGGAATTAGGACTGGCACTCCTCTCCCTGGTGGGGTCAGGGATTGAACTCCGGGGCCCAGAGGTCAGACCTGCAGACCATATCCTGCGCACCCAGGTCTCGCATTGCCCAGGGCATAGAAGGGATATTCGGAATGAGGCTACTAAGGTGTGTGTTACTTCAGGGGCAGATCAGCATGCTTGAAGGCAACCCTGCTCCCAAAGGGGGGCTGTGTGCCCAGCCCAGGTGGCGACCCTGCGTAGGGAACCTCCTGGCCTGCATCACAGCCAGGGGAGACCCGGTGATGTGACTTCTGGCCTGCTGGCAGAGGCCCAGGAGAAGCCGTGGAGTGGGGGAGGGTGGAAAGGAGTGAGGCCTGCTCCAGACTGCAGGTCTAAGACAGTCCCACCCCACATGCAGACTTTCTGACTGAGTGGAGCCATCCCAGCCCCTCCCTGACAGCGTTTCCTGGAAGCAGAGAACAGGACTTTGACCCCTGCTAACAGCATTTGTGGTGCTTGAGGGCAGGCTTACCCAACCCAGCTCTGCCCAGACTCACTCCTAGACCAGCCCTCACTGAAGGGGAGAATAAGGACACACCTGGAAGTCCCATGGCCCCACCCACCACCTGAGGCACTAGAGTGCCTCTCCAGAGGAACAAGAGCTGGTTACAGGACCCAAAAACAGCAGTGTAGCCTGCTCCTCTGAGCAAGTGCCACCTACTGACAGGGAGGACATTCTGCACACCTTTTTATGGCATCTACTGACTCATCGTACAGGGTGTGGTCGAATCTCACCCACAAACACCACCTACCTGCTCAGAGACTAAACAGGGCATGTCATTATCCGAATGAAAACCTAAAAGTAAGA
>VBSM01002217.1:45368239-45388441 GCA_008086735.1 Cheirogaleus medius
GATGGGTATATACAAACATAATGAGTGAGATGTGCAACATTTGGGGGATGTTCAAGGTTGAGGCCCTGCCTCGAGGGGGGAAGGGGCATGGGACATATATGTAACTGTAATATTTGTACCCCCATAATATGCTGAAATAAAAAAAGAGAAAATAAATAAATATGTAAGTACAAATTGAGAAAAGTGTTACAAGGAAACAGTTCTGGGATGGAAAATAAAGGGCAGAAACGCTTAGACTCGCTGATCAGGAAGGGCCTCTTAGGGAGCTAATGTGTAAGCTGAGACCTGAAGGATGAGAAGGAGACAGCCAGAGAGCCAGGCAAAGCTTTCTAGATGTAGGAAATGGTTGGTGTGAAGGCCCTGGTAGTTATAAGATTAGTATTATCTTAGAAAGTGAAGGATGCCAAGTGCTGCTGGAGAAGAGTGAGTGGTGGGGGAAAGTCGCTTTAGATGAAGTCGCAGAGATGGGTGAGGATGTGGGGGTGCTGGAATCATATTAAATTAAATGCAGGACCTCTAAGTGCATGATAGGAAGATTGTGTTTTAGGACAATGAGAAACCACTGAGATATGTTAAGCAAGTAAGAAATATAATGAGACTTACATTTAAAAAGTATTTCAATAACTTTTGAAGAGGATCATTTAAGATGGGACAACTGAGGAAACATGGAGATCAATGGGAAGCCCTTGTAGTAGCCCAGGCCAGAAATGATGGATTAGGGTGGTGACGGTAGATTTGGGTGAAGTTGATGGATATATGCTATAGCAGCACTGTCCAATAGAATTGCAATATGAGCCACAAATATAAGCCAAATGTATATTTTAAATTTTCTTTTAATCACATTATAAAAGGAAATAAGTGAAATTCATTTTAGTATTATAGTTTCTTTAACCCAATATATAAGAAAAGTTATCACTAAAATGTAATCAATATGAAAGTTATTAATGAGATATTTGACATTCTCTTTTTGTACTATGTCTTCAAATCTGGTGTGTATTTTACATTTAAAGCACAACTCAGATTGGACCAGCCCCCTTTCAAGTCCTCAATGGCCATAAGTTGCTAATGACGGCCACACTGGACATCACAGCCCTATAGAATTTGGTGATGGATTGGATGTGAGGAATTAGGGAGCAGGATAACTCTTTGGTTTTTAGCTTAAGCAATGGGTATCTGACAGTACCTTTTGAGATGTAACACATTGGAGGGGAAGAAAGGGTATAAGATTCAGGTAAAAAAAGCATTCAGCATTGGGCATGTTAAACTTGGATTATATGGAGAGACAAGAAGGATGACTGCAAGTAACCCTGACACTTCCCATGGATGGGCTGGCAATGAGCTGTCACTGATGGCTCTTTTTCCCCCTGGTGAGAGATGCTGCAGTTCATTACCCCTCTCAAAAAGATCTCCGGGTATCATCAGCAGTGTTCTCAGCACTAGCAGGCACTCCTTTTGATAAACAGGTGCCCCAAATTAATAGTTGTCTGCACTCACAACACTCTCTAAGGACTGAGAACAATGTTGGGAAGGGTCACCCTGTTGGAGTATACAACGATGGTGTGTCCAGTTGCACACTGACCCAAGCATACTTCTCCACAGGATGGCTAGAGGACAAGGGACCCATGAGTTCTACTGTGTCTCAAGTGATGCTTGCTGGTATTTATCAGAAGTTCTTTTCTGTACAAGATGCTGGTAGGACATCCAATAAATCATTTGACATAAATCAATCTGTTAGTGGAAGTCAGAGGGGAATTTCGAGGTAGAATTATAAATTCTGGGATCAACGAACGGCTTAAAATCTTGAGAATGGTTTAGAAGAGGAGCCAAGGGTTTAGAAGAGGAGCCTGAGGTTCTCTCACATTTGGAGGTTAGATGGGAAAAAACCTAGGGATAGATGGAATCATGGAATCTAGGAGAGGAGAGTATTTCAAAAAGGAGGCAGTAGTGATGCTGTGATAAGAGGCTGAATAGGAGTTCTACGTAGGTTTCATTATTGCCTTCTCATGAAATGCAAGCCTCTGACCTTCAAATCCCTCCACCAGCTGCCTCCCATCCATCACTTCCCTTTCACTTTTTATTTTTGTTTGTTTTCCTAAACCTGTTTTCTTGTGCTTTCCCCATATCCAGTTCTATTATAATATTAATAAGATAGTGCTTTTATGTTGTTTCACCTTCAAACCTTCCCTCAAATTCTTTCCATATATAGTATATATGGAATAATCATTGTTTGGTTTGCCATATAGCACCCGTCTGTTATACTTATTTGGATGCCTATGTTGATTATGTTTTTGATGTCCAAGGATAAGAAGTTTGAATATAAGGCTTATTATATCTATTCTATATACTAGTATTTAGTATAATGCTTTTATTCATTTCTGTATATCAAATACTAATCTCAGTTCTTAAGGGGTTTATCGATGAGTAATGATAAATTAATAATAATAAGGGCTGGCAAAATTAGATTAACAACTTAGTGGCAATGCTATTCTTTAGACTAGTGCTGCCTAATAGAACTTTCTGCAATGGTGGAAATTTCTCTGTTCTATCCAATAGGTAGTCACTAGCCTCATGTACTTATTGAGTATTTGAAATGTGGCTAGTGAGACTGAGGAACTGAATTTTAATTTTTAAAAAATTTTAATTGTTAAAATTTAAATAGCCACAGGTAGCTAGTGGCTACTGCATTGGCAAGCACAACTTTAGACAATACGTTCTGTTAATAAAGCCTCTCTAATTGCTTGCATTTGGGCACAATAGTCTCATGTTGTTGCCTGATAACCAGCTGCAGACAACATAAGCCAGCCTATTTTTTTTTTTTAGGTCCTTCATAGCCCTGAGATTTTTGTGCCCAGTTTTACATATGTTCTTTACATCTGAAAGTCTGTTTAGGAGCAACTTGGAACAATAGTTCTAAATATGGCCAATTAGATCATTACAATTGTCTAGTGAGATGTTATGTTTATTTTTATTAAAAATGTTTTTTTCCCAGAAAATTCCCAAATAAGTTTCTAATACAGGGAATTTTTCACTGTCTCTGCCCCTCTGTAGATTCTGGTTTTCTTCCACTTGGCTTGTCTAGATTCTGAATTCATTTCTTCTTTTTTGTCTTTCATCCTTTTTTAGGCTCCAGAGGACAATGCCTTCTAGCTGTGCCCTCCCATAGTGGAAGGGGCAAACAACATCCTCCAGGCCTCTTTTATAAGGGCAGTAATCCCATATAGGCCCTCATGACCTACCTAAAGGCCCCACAGCTAAATCCATCACATTGGGGATTAGGTTTCAACATATGAACTTTGGAGGGACAAAAACATTCAGACCATAGCAATTGTATTAATATATTTGCTTATAATGAATATCCTACCATTCCTGGTGAACTTAGCTGGCCAGAATATATAGATATATATATATATTTTTTAATGTGCTGTTAAATTCTGTTTGGTAATGATTTATGATGATTTGTGAGTAGAGATTTATAATTAGGCCTATCTATAGTTTTTCTTTTGCACAATATATGTTGGATTTCGGTATCAGTGTTATGTTTTAGTATCATGACTAAGCTTGTTTTGTCTATCTGCATACCTCCTACTATTTCTCCTTTCATACTATTTTGAAGTAAATTCAAGACATTATATTTTTCATGTATAAGTATTTCAAATATATCTTTACAAGTAATTAAAATACAAAACACATGCATACACACACAACCATAATACCTTAAATAGCATTTAGTTACATTAATGGTTTCACCTGTGAAACTACCTGTCTTCATGATTTATGATGAGGGTAGCTCTCTAATATCATTTCTTCAATGATAATTGGTCTATTTAGATTTTTTGTTTTCTAAAGTCAATTTTGATAATGCTATGTTTTTCTAAATAGTCATACATTTTTAGATTTATTTTAGATTCATGAATTTGAGCAAAGGAGTTTATTGCTTTTTAGTATCCTTTAATTCTGTGGTTATTGCTATAATTTTACTTCTTTTAACAATACGTTTGTACTTGCTTAATTTTTTTCTTGGTTAGAGTCTTTTATGGGTTGAATGCTTGTGTTCCTCCAAAATTCATATGTTGTGATCCTAACCTCCAGTGTGATAGTATTAGGGGGTGAACCTTTGGGAGGTAATTTAGGTCATGAAGTTAAGAGTCTCTGGGGATGGGATTAGTGCCCTCATAAAAGAGAACGCAGAGAGTTCTCTCTAGCTTTCTTTCTGTTGTGTGAAGATATAAGAAGATGGCAGTCTGCAACCTGGAAGAGGACCCTTGCCAGAACCCTACCATGTGGCACCCAGATCTTGGACTTTCATCTTCCAGAGCTATGAGAAATACATTTCTGATATTTATAAGTCATCCATTCTATGGGTTTTTTTTTTATAGCACTCTGAACTAAGATAGAATTACTAATGTTTTATCTGAGGTATTTATTTATTTTAAAGAACTGACATTAAAAAAATGCTTCTGCCATTTTCCATTTAATTTTTGCTGCTTTTATCTTCCTTTTGATTTTCTTAGGTTTATTTTTGTGTTATTTTCTAAGGTCTTGAGTTGAATGCTTAATTAATTAATTGTCATTTTTTATTGTCATTAATATAAATTTCTATGACTGTATATTCTTCTGAATACCACTTTAAATGCATCTCTTAGGTTCTGATATGTAATGTTTTTATCACTTATTTTCTAGATATTTGTCAAGAATGGTGAAAGGTCTGAGATTTTACTCTAGTTGAAAGCTCAACACAGTTTTGTGGACGCTGGCAGAAGTCATGACATTCCTGGGTCAGAGACAAAGGAATGTTTATCACTCACAGCAGTAACAGTGGCCATAAAATTAGCATATACACCAGTTTGCTGAGCCCTGATTCCCTCAGGGCAACATGAAGAGGGCCAGGTAACATCTGCACACACTGTGGGTTGCATTATAGCAAAGAAACCTTGAGTTTAGGAAATCTGAAACTTTTATAATGTCCAGTAAGCTTGTTTGTCTTTCAAACGTCCAGAGGGATTTACTGTCTTCTAATGCTGTTCACTATACAAACATCATTGGAAAGATAGTCCAGAACAAATGAAGTTAATGTCTTAGCTTGCAAGATGTGCAGAGATGTAGAGACCTATAGATAATTGTTTCCTAATAATATCTACCCGTGTTTCTACACTGTCTTGGCTTCTAGTGATTTTTTCCCATGAATATGTCACTCTGTCGGACACTCTGATTAATTCAAACGACAGAGGCTTTAACCAAATCCATTCACTTTGTCTCATAAAAACTCATTAATATCAACAGGACTCAAAGAAGCAAAATGAGGCGGTTTATAGTATTGACCTCAACCATCCCCCTCAGAGTTCTGGATTCAACTATCTGAGCAATTCCCATAAACCATCAGGTCTACCTTAGAAAACCAAGTGGCTCTCTCCTTTGGTTTCTGTATTGACTTACCCATCACCCAACTTCAACAATTATCAACTAATGATAAGATTAGCAGTTTATTTCTGTTTAATTTATATCGCTTCCTACTCCTGTTTACTTTGACTATTTTGACATCATATAATAATTGTACCCATAAATCTAAGTATGTATGTCTAAAAGATAATTGTTAAAAATTTATTTATATGTATCTCCTCAAAATCACGATCACATCTAGAAAAATTAATGATTTCTGGTTGCTATGCCTAATGTGTGGTCTTCTTTTTCTAGATCTTCTTTATTCTATATTTTGATGTATTTTCCTTGGAAAACAATTAGATATTGTCTCTTTGAATTTTTTTTCTGCCTCATTATCTCCTTTTCCTTCTTTGATTCCAATAACATGAATGTTAAATCTTCTCACTATATCCTTTATGTCTCTTACCCTCTCTTCTATGTTGTCCATCCATTTGTCCTTTCTTGTTTTATTCTGGGTATTTTTCTCTGACTTATCTTACATATACTAATTCTCCTTTTAACTATGTCTAATGTGCTGTTAAACTTTCATTTCAGTTAGTACATTTTTCAGTTCTAGAATTTCCTTTTGCTTATTTAAAAAAAATTTCTGGTTCTCTGTCAAAATTCTCATTCTTATTTTTTATTTCATTGAACATATTAAGAATGATGACTTTCCAACATTTTGTTATGAAAAATTTCAAATATACAGAAATGTCAAAAGATTTTTATAGTGAACATCTACCTAACATTTATATTCTACCATTAACATTTTACTATACCTGTTATATCACATATCTATCCATCTATCTATCAAAGATAGTTATTTTAATTTTTTACTTTATTTTGTTTTTTGAATCAGGGTCTCCCTCTGTCACCTGGCCTAGAGTGCAGTGGTGTGATTATTACTCACTGCAGCCTTGAACTCCTGGGCTCAAGCAATGTCACCTGGGCTAGAGTACAGTGATATCACTGTACTCTACTGCAGCCTTGAACTCCTAGGCTCAACCAATCTTCTTGGCTCAGCCTCCTGAGCAGCTAGGACTACAGGCATGTGTCACCACACCTGGCTAATTAATAAAATTTTTTCTTTTTGTAGAGACAGTGTCTTGCTATTGCCCAGGCTGGTCTCAAACGTCTGGCCTCAAACAAGCTTCTTGCCTTAGCCTCCCAAAGTTTTAGGATTACAGGTATAAGCCACCATGTCTGGCCAAAGATAGTTATTTTAAAGACCACATCTGATAACTTCAATATCTGGGGTCCTTTTTTTGTTTATGTTTTCTGTTGTTTTTGACTTTTATTCAAATTGTCTTGTTTCCCATGTGCCTGGTTATTTTTTTATTGTGTGCCTGACATCAGATTTGCCAAGTTTTAGAAATAATTTGATACAGAGAATGATGTTAACTTCTTCCATAAATTATTTTATTTCTGCCAGATGCCTGTGGGCATTAGCAGTCTGTGATTTACCTCAGTCCAATTTCAGGGATTGAGGCAATTTCTAACCTAAAGGTCTTATCTTTACCTTTACTTCTAGGGTATCTTGGTCTGAAGCCAAAATGAAGAGTATTCATCGTTTCCTTTCTCTTAGGCTCTGTAGTTTAGTCTCTGTTCCTAGTCTAATGCTGTCAAAAGCTCTGCTTAGCCTCTCAGCTGCCCCTTTCAGAATCATTAGATGCTCCTAGGGGATAAGCACCATCAAAAGAAGCAACATTCAGCTTTGAGTGAGGCCCCCAAATCCTAGACCACCTTTATTAAAAGTAGAACTCTTTTATTCAAGTAGAATTTATCCCATATACATTTAGTTATATGATAGATAGTTTTGGCCTTTGTTCTAACATACTATTTTAGGTTACACCTTCCATGTTTATTGCTTTTTAAAAATTTCACCACATGGTTGGTGTATTTTATTTGATTTCTTTTTTTTTTCTTCTGATAATTGGGAAATCTTATATTCTCTTTTTAGCTATAAATTCTATGTAGCTATAAATTCATATAATAATTTCATTTTTTTCTGGCTTAAGTCATAGTTTCTTCATCTGTAAATTGGTATAATAACCTACTTCACTGAGCTATTATGACAATTGATTAAAATAATCTATACTAATCATTTATCATATGATAAACCTGTTATAAATGTTGGCTCTACAGATTATATTACAAATAAATGAATGACATGACCATAAAGCAGAGGGAAAAGAAGGCTAAAAAGAGAAGGGAACAGTAAAACTTTCCCCAGCTAATAGTGAGGTTCTCTCAGACCCAGTGTATTGTTCTCTTTGGTAGCACCCTCACCCTGCATGCCATTTTCTTAGTACCCATATCTGAGGTCCTGGCTCGATGTTCACAGCTATCATGAAATAGCTACATAACCCAAGACTGGAAGTTCCTCTGAAATATATTTGGCAGGATAATTTATTGACATATTATAATTATTTGTTCATTCCATCATCCCCAGAAGCTGTTATGTTCTGATTCTGGGCTTCCAAGCTTCAGGATATTGTAAACTGCCTTTATATTAGTATTAGCAGGCCTGAAAAAGAACATGGATAAAAATGGAAGTTTTTTGGTCCCTGGAATAAAATCCCACCTCTCAGGTTTTTGTTTTGAGATGAGAGACGTGGAGGGAGGGTGGCAGCAGGAGCCTGAAGGTGGGGGTTTTGCTGGGGAGGGCAGAGGGAACAGAACTGACAGGTGTGGGATTAGCTTTCAGAGATTTAGCGGGGAGTTATTGTACTAATGTAGGTGACAGCTTTATGAGTGGTTGGAACCTATTCCTCTTGCCTTCCCAATGGGGAGTTGACATAAAGCATAGTTGAAAATGCCCTTTATAAAATTAATAAGGGCCACAAGGTGGGAACTGTGGTAGGGAAAATGGATATATATGTATCTTGTACATATATATGTGTGTGTATACACACACACATATAACCCAAACATTGTTCCCTAGTTTGCTTTCCTATAATTTCTTACTACTCAGGAGTCATACAGCTGATGGTCATAAAGATTCTTGGCTTTCTTCATTGCTCTCATAGATAATATCACCCTTGTGAAAGCTAAGGCTAGTTTTTGAGATAGCTTCCAGACCCTGCATTCCTGTGGAATGGATGACCCGCCCAGACCAGTGGCCCACACTGACTCAACTGGTCTTGCAACCCCCATCTAAGAACTAACTCAGCAAAGAAGACAATTTCTATACCCCTAAGGTTCCACCCTGAACCCAGCCCAATTAGCAGACCTAATTGCCTAGGCCTTTGCCTGCCAAACTAGCTTGAAAAACTCTTTTCCTCAAATTTTCAGGGAGATGGATTTGAGAACTTCCTTCCATCTCCTTGCACAGCGCCTACGACATTAAACTCTTTTTCTGCTGTAACCCCTGCTGTCTCAGTGTATTGGCTTCCTCTTGAGCAGTGAGCAATGAAACCTGGTAAGGCTGTGAACAATGAGCGTTTACAATTGTCACAGAAGCTGACTTAAAAGATCCCTGGCACAGAAGAATGGTGTGGCCCACCTTTGAATGGACTGGTGGGCTTAGGCAATGAATAACTCATACATGCCCATGATGCCTAAGGATAAGAAGGACAGGTTTACCCTATTTTCAGAGAATTCTAGGAGGGTCGAAGGGAAGAAGGCAGTCCCTCCAATGTGAGTTGGAATATCTTTGTAAAAAGAAAATCTCAGGGCCACCCCTGAAGTCCTTATGCAAAAGGGAAGGTAAAGGCCTCAAGCACCTTTGAAGAACTATCCCTACAGATCATTCCTTAGGGAAATTCTTTGCAGGCCTCCCATAAACAAGGACACGCAAATTACAACTATGTCTAGCCTCTAAAACTAAAGTCTGTTTGATTTCACACCAACAAGAATTACAAGTTTATCTTTATAGATAACAGAACAGGAGATAGGACAGAATCAGGCATTCTTCCATCTACTCAGGGACATCTACATAATTGATGCTTCCTTCACTCTTTTTTCTCTTCTAACATTCCTCTTACCTTATGTGAGATGTAGATTTTCTGGGCCTATCAAGAATGTAACCATTTTGCCTCCCCCCCCCCAGCTGTTTTCTTTCTCTCTGTACACCTTTAAATGCTCAAGCTTCCAAATTTCCCTTCAGAAAAACAACCACGAGTCTATTTGTGGTTTGTGTCTTTCCTGGTGTGTCCTCAATTTTGGTTTAATAACCCTCCATTGATTGAAATTTTTGCCTCAGTCACTTATTTGAGTCGACATCTTGATACCTCTGGCTGGTGGAGGCAGAGCCAGATTTTATTCCCAAGAAGAACATATCTATTTAAGGTGACCTATCTTGTTCTTGAATGTTGTAAAACAAATTTATACCTTTTTTTGTCCCCCAAAACTCATTGTTATTATCCAAGTATACTCTGTTCTTCTCAACTTATTCTAAATTAAAAAAAGAAAAAGATGTGGAAGGTGAATTTAGGAGAGCCTTTTATCTGGCTTCCTTTGTTAGCAACCGTGACAATATTTAGGAAACTTCAAAAGGAGATACACAGGAACAAGGAGAAAGGCTGAAACTGCGGCCAGTGATGCAGTAGACCAGGAGGAGGAGTGAAACCTGATTGGAAGCAACAGGTGGTAGCAATTGAAGAGGAATCAGAATAATCTCAAGGCTGGGGGAAGAAAAGAATGATGGTGCACAGGCTAGACCAAGGAGTGTGGCCTGAGGCAGGAGACTTTTGTTCATCCCTAACCTCCTACACCCCATCCCACACCTTCATTCCTCAAACCCAGTCCCTGCCTTCTCCTACGCCGAACTCCAGCTTCAGGTGATGGTGGTCAAGACAGGCTTATATTTAGGGCAAGGAAGTTCAACTCCTGTTGCCAGTAGCGAGAGAGGTCTGCAAGAGGAAGCGAGGAGGGCATGACTGGAAGCCCCTCACAAGCATAAAAGGTTAGAATTCTTAATGAATTTTCCCACAGCGACATTATTGTGCATTGTTCTATAGTATTATTTAACACAGGTGCATTTTGGTCCTATTAAACTATTAGCACAACTATATGATGGGTTAAATGGGCTTTTATGGCCTTTCCTAAAAACTTAACCACTGAGTATAACATTGTTTCTATGGTAAAATGCTTTTAAAATCCGACAATAGACTGACAAAAGAACCTTTGAATACAATCTGTTTGTTAGTTGGATTGGTCTGGCTGGGTTAAAGAGGCCCACCCTGCTCTTTAGCTTTAAAGTCTGCCCCTGTACAAAGAAGGCAAAGTCTTTTATAGTGACAGACGAGCCACACACTCTGAGTTTAAATAAAGATAAAGATTGGCTCCTTGTAGGAGAGCCTGTCTGATTTAAGACAGGCCATATTTAATGAAATGTGGCATAAATGGGCCTGCTTCGAATGAGGCAGTTTGTGTAAAGTTCTCTACTATTATCAGACCATCTGTGTTTACTTTTGTGTGAAAGCAAAAGTTTCAGTCTTATTTTGGATCAAAAATAGCATTGCTCAGTGTGATAAGGGGTGTGAAAGTTTAAAGTAAATCAAATGGGGATTTTATTTTTTATCGGTTGCCATTTTCAATGGAGAATAAATTAAACATATAGAGTCAAAAGAAAGGTAAAAAGGAGGTGGTTGACAGTCTAGTCATGTTTTATATAACACTTGTTTTTCTTTTACATGAACACATTATACCGTCTATCAGGATAAAGTAATGTGTCTTGGGCCTTTAAAAACTGTAAAAAAATAATTTTAATGGTTCCAATAACAGCTCCAGATGAATGCTGGAAAACAGATATTCCAAGCTGTCAAATAGCATATGTATTGCTTGGCTCTGTTGTAACTGCGAGTAAATGCTGCTTTTGTATAAAGTTTCCTTGACTGCCAGTGGAAGAACTGTAACACATTTATTGAGAACAAAATTGGAATGGGAATGAGACATGTTACAACAGAATGGCACCTAATTCTTCTTGCCAATTGGACTGAATTAAAATAATAAATCATTAGGACAATAAAATGTTCTTGGTTAAAAGTAAGAATAATTTAATTAAATGCTTACAAAAATGGTGAGTTCATACATATATCACTTATGTTGCAGAGATTTTTATTTAAAAATATGATTTTCTTATCATGTAGGGGAATAGAATTAGAACCCATATAAATGTATATGTTAAATGGAAAAAAAACCCCAGATAAGCTTCAGAGGTGAATTTAACTGTGGTACAGAAAGCAACTGAAAAGTGTTTGCAACAAAAGGCCAGTTCCTACTGCTGTTTACTTCAGGTAAGGGGCTTTAGGATGCTGTCCTGTGTTTGAAAGGGTTGACTCATGCCATTATTTATTGCTGTTAATTGCTAATGTTTGTGAAGAGCACAGTATGTTGCAAAGCAGGACGGAGTAATCCATGGTGACCTTTTGTGCTATCAAAGCTTTATCAATTAGAAGCTCCTGATTATAAATTCAAAGGATGCCCAGTGAGTGCCATCAAAGAAAGATTATATTGGCTTCTTAAGCAATCCGATTTTTTTTTTGTTTGGCTCCACTTCCTTCAAAACTGAACCCTCTCTAGGGTATTGTTTCTAAATCCACAAAGTGAAACATATTAACAATGTTTTCAAACTTTAAGGAGTATTGTGGTTTTTATAAGCAATAGCAGGAATTTAAGAAAAATAGTAGTTGCATTTTTTGATAAATCCCTTTCTTCTTGAGGCTTCCTCACTGGCTGACTTCCTGGTCACTTTCTTTCCCATCTACTTTGATCTGCATAACATTAATGAAAATTTCATTAAGTATTTCAAAACTGTAAATTAAAGCCCTTATTTTACTATATTTCTCACTGTGAGTTAGTCTTAAAATATTTGTTCATTTTAACTCACTTATCCCCAGATAGGATTTTTTTGTTTTTGGCTTCCTATATATTTATTTGGTTTTATAAAAGAACTACAAAACTTTTGATAAATTTGAGATCTCTTCCTTTCTTCCCCAGCCTACTCCCCAGCTCTCTTCACCAGATACAACTGCTATCCATCATCCATTTACAGGATTGCATAATGTTTCTTACTAAATTTACACAAGTAGTATCACTTTACATATTATTTTGTATCTTGCTTCTTTCATTCAATTTTATATATTTTTTTTTTTTTTTTTGAGACAGAGTCTCACTCTGTTACCCCGGCTAGAGTGCCATGGCATCAGCCTAACTCACAGCAACCTCAAACTCCTGGGGTCAGGCGATCCTTCTGCCTCAGCCTCCCGAGTAGCTGGCACTACAGGCATGCGCCACCATGCCCGGCTAATTTTTTCTATATTTTAGTTGGCCAATTAATTTCTTTCTATTTTTAGTAGAGATGGGGTCTCGCTCTTGCTCAGGCTGGTTTCGAACTCCTGAGCTCAAACGATCCGCCCACCTCGGCCTCCCAGAGAGCTAGGATTACAGGCGTGAGCCACCGCGCCCGGCCCAATTTTATATTTTTGAGATCTCTTGATGTCAACAAATATAGCCATTCTTTTTAATTGCCATATAGTTATTCCATCATATAAATATACCACAATTTATTTTCTATTTTCTTATGGATGGACTTTTAGATTTTTCTAAAAGAAACACTGAAACAAAAAGCCCACACAATTTGTCATCTTTAAAAATTTGTTGTTTTCTTGGGGAGGCTAGTGGTTTATGGAGGAATAGAGAGAGATAGTTTTAAAGGGTACAAAATTACAGTCAGACAGGAAGAATAAGTTCTAGTGTTCTGTACCATTGTAGTAATGACTATAATATTATTAAATAATATGTAGTTTCAAATATCTAGAAAGATATTGAATGTTCCCAATACAAAGAAATGACAAATGCCTGAGAGGATGGATATGCCAATGACCCTGGTCTGATCACTAGACATTATTATATGTATCAAAACATCACCATGTACCCCATGAATATGTATAGTTATTGTCAATTAAAAAATTTTTGTTTTCTAATTTTTTTTTTTACCCAACAGTAAGTCAGAAGCTGTGTTTTCCATTTTTTAATTTAAAAATTTAAGTGCAATGCAAACAATTTAAACAAGCAAAGAACAAAATCTCTTTCAATGCCACTGTCTAGAAAGTTAAATGAATGTTAAGACTATCCCAGATAGAATCTTTCAGTTCTTATTCTCCATGTTGCTGCAGCTCTTGACAGTGTTTGGTGTTTAGTGATTCCCTTCTTGAAATTCTCTGCTCCTGTACCGTCCATGACCTGCAATGTCCTGGATTTTTTTCTGTTTACTTTTTTATTTAAATGACTCTTCTTCCTTCTTATATTCTCTAATTTGGCCTTAACCAACGCTAAGGCCGCAGCTTTTTTTCTCTCTAATCTCTTGGCAAGCTCGCCTACTCCCAACTGTTTTCCAAACTCCAGGTCTACATTTCCAACTGTTGTCAAACATCTCTACCACCTCCATCAAAAACATCCAAAAAGTGAACTCTTGATCTTCCCCTGCCCATATTTAGGATCCTAAATTATTATCTGAATTACTACCCTAAATCTCCTTGCCAGTTTCACTCTAGGAATTACCACTACTGAGTTCTCATGTTAGCATTAAGTTGTAGTTCTGCTTTCTTCCACCTCTGCTATCATGATCTAGTCTACAAGACTGTGTTTCTGCTGTGGTTGATATTTATAATTGCATCAGGATCAGTGTAAGTCTATGGACCAGTCGGGTAGTTATTCTGGTCTTAGCTGGGCTCTGTGTCTGTGGTCAGCTATGGGATGGGAAGGTGGCTATGCTGATCTTGGCTGAGCTTGCTCACATGTTTGGATAGCTGCTGGCTGTAGGTTGGTCTTTTATCCTTTAAAAGGCGGTCAGGTTTGTTCTCACGGCAGAGATAGGGCTTAGCGGTTGTAAGCCTTTTGTAACTCATCTGAACAGTAGTGGGAGGCTTGATGGTCCATTCAAGGCAATGGGATATGGGGTGAGGGAAGTGGACTCGATGTAAGAGCTTGCATAGAAGGCAGGGCAGGTCCTGAGAGGAGAGATCCAGCTGCAGAGACTAACTCTCCAATGTGGCAGCTTCACTGAGGAAGCAGAGCAAGTTTGGAGTCTGCACAGAGAGGTGGTAGCTGAGGTGGATTGAGCATGTTGATGGCACAATTATTGGGCTCCCTGTACCTTCAGCCATCTCATGTGACTTTGCAGCATTTTTTTATTCATGGTGGAGTCTATTTCCCTACTCCTTGAATCTGGGCTGGTCTTGTGACTTGTTTTAGCCAGAATGTAGGTAAAGCCACACGGTTTTGGCATTCAAGTCTTGAAAGTGTCTGTGGCCTTCCCATTCTCTATTCCTACTGACAGGAGAACTGGTTTTGCTGAATGTTAAGTGGTCAGTTATGACAGAATGTTTACTCATTTGAGCAGGCCTGCATCAATATTGCTCTAAAAAAAAGGAGAAGATATCCTGAAACTGCCTATGGGAAGAAACAGAAATATTAAAAGCCAAACCAAACCTCCGATTGAATTGTTTGGTCAAGTTGGTGTCTTCCTAACCCCCCTCAACTGGGGTTAGCTCTCTCAGTTGCTCAGCTGAGCTGAGCTTTTCCTACCTCATGGCCTCTAAATTTCCTATTCTATGCCTGGCCCGTTTTCATTCTTTATTTCTTCTGCTAAAACATTATCTCTTCAGTAATGACTTCTCTAAACACCCCATCTAGAGTTGATTTCACTGTTTTTATTTTCTTTTTCCTATTTTCAGTCCCTTTAAAAAAATATATGATCACAATTGATAATTACTTTGTTTATATTTTTTCTTTTTGTTTCTCTAGTTAAATTGTGAGCTTGATGAGTATAAAGGCTGTTATTTTCCTAATGACTGTCATAGTGTCTGGAACATATTAGGGTCTCAGTAAATATTTGTTGAATTAATAAGTTGGAGGGAGACATGTTGGGGGAGAGGAATAACCTGGGTCGGGGCATGGCCAGACCTCAAGGCCAGGCTGTCTGAAAACCCCAACACTAGTGGCCAGCAGTCAATGTACAGTATCCGAAGAGAAGTGACTGATTTAAGTCCAGTCTGGATTACTGTCTATGGGGTCTGTTCTGGTAGGTAAAGAAATGGCAGTGAGAGTCTGTGGCATTGGGATATTTATATGGATACTCGTATTCATCCTCATATGGGATGCTCATATGCAGATGGCAGTGTCCTCAGTGTCCTAGTTGGTCCTGCCCTAAGTTGTTACTGGTCCCCAGTCAGTTTCTGGGGGAATAGGCTAGGAGGCCTGGAAAGGGCTAGGCATGTTGTTGTCACTCATTTCCCTTTCATCTAGGGCAAGAAGGGATCTGAGTTTAGGGCATGGGTTTAGTTTGGCTATTTTTGTTCTAAGGAACAGAAACTCTCAATAATGAGGAAGGAAGTTCAGAAAAACAGGAATCTCAGCTGAGTGGGCATGCCTCACAGAACTCTGGGAAAAGCTAAGCCTCATGGGAAAGCAGAAACTGCACTATTATTCTGGCAAGTGTTAACAGCAAGTGTATAACAGCTCTTTTAACTGCTCTTGACCAGGGAAATAACCAAGCGGCAAGCTGAGAGTTGGAGAACAGCCTTTATTCCGTCCACATGCTCCGCTGACTTCTGATCTTCTGAGCCCCCCTTCCCCGGTCTCCTCCAGCTTTTATACCTTTGGTAGGCCTCAAAAAGCATCCAATCAGCAACAAGCTTTAACATCCAATCAGCAACAATCTTTAACATCCAATCAGCAACAGTGGGATTAGAAAAGTACCCAATCAGGATCATGCGAGCAGTGTGGCCGGAGGACGGGGAGTAGGCGGCGGAGCATTGAGCCCGGGTCCCTACCAGAGGAGGCCCGGCCCCAGCAACGCGCACCTGCACACCCACCCATTGAGGCCTCCAGCCGGCCCTGCACAACATCGGCCCGTGGGGATGCGGAGCGGCGAGGAGGTGGCAAACAGCTGCGTCCCAGTTCCCATCGGTTTTCCCCATCACTACCGCTGAGTCTCGCTGAAGCCGGAACAAAATCCCACGTGGCTCCTTGGACCTCAGCACCAGTACTTCACAGATCTTTAGAACAAGTCTCTGCTTTTAGTGTAATGCGGTGACTCTCTGAGTCTCCCTTTTTGTCATCTCCCTTTTTCCACGTCTAACTCTTTCCTTTTCTTTAATAATTCTTGACCCTGAGTCATAATCACATATGGAGCTTTAAAATATACACGTCTCATTCCATCCTTGTAGATTTAGATTTAGAATATAAGCTCAGTGAAGTTAAGGATTTTTGTCTGTTTTCTTCACAACTGTCTCTTGTGCCTAGAGTGGTGCCTAGCACGTAGCAGACGCTCCAAATACCAGTCTATGGGATGGAATCCAAATGACTGCAGTTTTAAGAAGCTTCTCAAGTTGTTCAGATGTGTGATTCGGTTGTTAACCACTATAGTATACTTAATTTCTTTTCTCTGCCTCACAGATTCATCTTCCGAACATCATCTTGTTCATGGCTAAGCTCTACTTGATGGCCGCCTTCTCTACACTATTTCAGCTTCATATTTTTCTATTATCTGCCTATTCCCTATTGTATTCTGTAATTCAAATCTTTAATAACAAGACTCTGATTGGTCTAGCTTGCCTCTGTTTGAATAGAGTTTCCTCCCATCAGGGCTCTGTATAGTTAGATGGCAGCCTGTGGTTTAGATGTCCTTGCTTCTCTCTAGCCCACTAGTATGTAGCCAAGAAGGAGGGGAGTGGAAAGAATAGAGCTACATGATACAAAGTATGGCAGCTTAGCAGGCTGTGAGTGTGGCAGGTAATGTGATTGGTTTGTCAAGTACAAAAGACTTAATTGTTCCTCTATATTTTCTAATTATAATCAGTAGATTAAATATTTTCGAGTACCTTATGTGCCAAGTTTTGAGTGTCTTACATGTCAGGCACAGGAAATAAAGTGGTAAGCAAAAGAAACATGTAGTCTTCCCTCACTGTGCTTATGCTGTAGTAAGAAAAAATAGGTAATTACTAAAGCCATTAAAATAAAATGTGAAATTAAAAAATGAATAAATTGAGCCCTATAAAAATCAAAATGTTTTGCTCTTCAAATGATATTGTTAAGAAAATAAAAAGATAAGCCTTGGACTGGTAAAAAAATATTTAAAAAACATATATTTAATAAAGAACTTGTATAACTAAATAATAAAAAGTCAAAGAACCCTATACAAAAGTGAGAAGAAGATTTCAACAGATACTTCACTAAAGAAGGTATACAAATGGAAAATAAGTATATGAAAAGATATTTAACATCATTAGTCATTAGGGAAGTGCAAATCAAAACTACAATGTGATAACACTATGCACCCACTTTAATAGCTAACATTAAAATGACTGACCATGCCAAGAGCTGTCAAGAAGGGAGAGCAACTAGAACTCTCAAATATTGGTGGGAATGCAAAACAAAACAGCTACTTTGGAAAACAATTTGGCAGTTTCTCATAAAGTTAAACATGCACTTACCATATAGTTCAGCAGTTTCACTTGGAGGTGTTTACCTATGAAAAATAAAAATATATGTCCCTACAAAGACTTGTAAGCAAACATTCATAGCAACTTTGTTTCTAATAGCCCCAAACTGGAAACAAGCAGTTTAAAAACAATGAGTGAATGAATAAACAAGCTGATACATCCATGCAATTGAATGCTACGCAGCAATAAAAAAATAAAGAATGAATTACTGGTGCATGTAACAACATGGATAAATTTCAAAAGCATTATGTTATATGAAAGAAGCCAGCCATGGATGACTACCTATGTTCTGTATGATTCTATTTATATAACATTCTGGAAAAGGTAAAACTATAGTGATAGTAGATCAGTGGTTAATCTGAAGCCAGAGCTGTAGAGAGAGGATTGACTGGAAAAAAAGCACAACAGAACTTTTTGGTCTGATAGAAATGTTCCCTATCTTGATTGTGGTGGTTGTTACACAATTGATACAGCTGTCAAATTATATTAAATTATAGACATGTTGGTGAATTTTATTCTATGTAAATTATACCTTAAAGCTGATTTTTAAAAAAATAAACAAAAATGGGATGTGATTTATGAGTAGATTGGGAAATGCAGAGGGTACTCTGGGACCACAATATAGGGTCGCCTTACAAACCAAGGGATCTGAGGAAGCTTTTCATGGAATGAAAATCTTAATCTCAGCATGATTAGAAATAGGCCAGGTGCACAGGGCTAGGTGGAAGGGTTCTGCAGAGTTAGCAGCATATACAGAGGCTCAGAGGCAAGAGAGAAGAGATTTTGGAGGTGTTGCCAAAGGAAGAGGAAAGAAAAATGAGTGTGGACAAGTAGGCTGGGCAAGATAAAGGGCTTTCTATATTAAGTTTGGTCTTTAACCTAATAGTGACTAGAAGGGTTTTAAGCCCTTCTCATCATGGAGTTATGGGATGTGATTTCTGATTTATAAGAATGTCTCTGGCTACTGTGTGGAGAATGGGTTGTATGGAAAGACTTTCTCTAAGAGGGCATCAGACGATAGTGCCATGTATTAGGGGAGTTGCAGGGGGCATGGAGGGAGGCGGATGCATTTCAGAAATATTTAGGAAGTAGAATTTCCTGAAGGGGAAGAAGGAATCAAGAATGGCTTCTAGGTTTCTAGCTTGGGTAACTGGGTATATGATGATGCCATTCACTGGATAAAGAATAAAGAAGCATGAAAACATTTGGGGGCTAGCTGATGACTTGAGTTTGTACATGTTGGTTTTGAGGTGCCTGAGAGGCATTCATATTGAGTTTAGAGTCAGCTGGATATAAAATTCTGTTGCTTAGAAGACAGGCCTAGGCTGGAGAAACAGATTTATATCATCAGTATGTTGGTGGTAATTGGAACTGTGGAAATGATGACTGAGGAGATAGATGGATGAATAGGGTGAAGGGAGAAGAGGCCCTTCTCCCTGGCAGAACTCTGAGAAATTCCAATGTTTAAGGATGAGGTAGGAGGAAAATTAGGAGAGCATTATATTAAGGCAGGGTTGGGGAACCTTTTCATGTTGGAAGACCGCATTAATTTAGCTGTAATCAAATAAGGCTGCATTCAAGAAACTTCAATTAAATATACTTAAAAATGTACATTATTTTGTAAATATCTAACTATATGTACTAAATAATTTCAAAAAATGAAAACTATTTGTTAATTTTAAAGTTAACTAATCTTTTAATGACTTTGTTGTGTCTGCTTCTCGTTGGACATCATTTGAATATCTGGTTGCAGCATGGAGGTCTGCAGTTTCAGTTGATACTCTAGGTGCGTATCAGTCATTTGTGACCTTAAGGGCATCTCGATTTGGGTTAGGTAGAAGAACATAGATTTGCAGCACTAAGTGGTTGAAAAGCAAGAAAGCATTTTTGGGCATGTTGCCAAAGGTGTGGGTATTCTGCATTTTTTTATATTTCAATTAGATTTTTCTTGGCATCAAACAATGACTTTAAAATGTCCTCTCCTGAGAGCTCAATCAGTTCCATCTTGTAGTTCTTCAGGCATCTTGGTGATACCACCAAGGTGAGGCTAAAATGCTAATTTGAGTGTGATGTCAGTGACGCTGACTTTCTCAAAGTCAGTGAATCTTTCATTGTATTCTCCAATTAATACGTCTATAACAGCTGCGTAGTCTTCAGATGATTCACATTTATCATCCTGTTCATCAGTGACCTTTGCTAACTGGGGAAAATGTTCATCTGAAATTTCCTTTTGAAGAAGAAGCATTTTGAAAAAAGATAGCTTTTTTAAAAAATGCTTGAATTTTTGCCAAATATCATATATAGACTTAGTTTTACCTTGCAAAGAAATATTCAA
>VBSM01002217.1:45394652-45414546 GCA_008086735.1 Cheirogaleus medius
TGGAAGCCTCGGTGTGGTGGCTCGATCGTCTCTCTTGGCAACTGTGGGTGGGGGTGGGGGTGAGGGTGGGGGAGGGGGAGGAGAGAAAAAGAGCCTGGATGGAGGAGAGCTAGCACTCTGGTCATCTCTGACTCTCTCTCCAGGAGGCAATCTGCCCAGATGTCCAGGCTCCGGAGTCACTGAGATTACCTGGACCCCAATGGACCTCTGCAGCACCTGTAGTCTGGGCTGGAGTTGGAAAATGTCTGTGTGGGAATGAGCAGAATGAGACCTGAGGAGTTGAAGCCCCCTGGGGATGACAAAGGTGCACAGTAGGTAGAGAAGCAGTATGGGGTGGGTCTGTGGGGCAGGAAGCACCCCAGGGGCCTGGGAGCATGGTGCCCTGTCCACAGCTCAGTGGTGGCAGCAACCTCTGGGCTTGTGTGGGCAGAAAGTCTCTCTGGCAGCTCAGGAACCCATTGACTGTCAGAAATGCAGGGGAGGAAGAAACAAACTGTTCCACCTGCCCTTCTCACTGGACTCCAAGCCTTTCGGGAGTTGATCTTTGCCAATACAATGCTCCTTCTTGTTCTGCTCCACTTCTTCCTGTGGAGCCTCCTGAAAGTTCTGGCGCCCACATCCGATCTATGTTTGTATGTTTGTTTGTTTTTTTTCTATTTCATCTAAAACTTCTCCTTCTTACTGAGATGCTCTGGCAGCTGGTATCTCAGGTCAGCAGCTATCTTGCCCTGGACTCTCACTGTAATGTATTGCCACAGGATTTGTGTAGTGCTTTTTTACCTGCCAAATAGTCACATGTGAAAAATAATCACAATTATTGTCAAGCATTCATCTAGTACTTCTGGATTGGTAAAAGGGATTAAGAAAATACCTTTTTATGGAACTCAAAATTCTATCTTATTTTTATATTTTATGGTTTTAGTTTGTTTCAGGATAGGTGACATAAAACATTAAAAGTTTCTTGACTTGACTGTTTCTCTTCTTTTTGACAACACAAACAAAATAGAATGACTGTAAAATTTGGGAACAGGGAAGAACATATTTTTTTAAATCATCTGGTCCTGAGGAAATCTGTCTACTTGAGTAGACAATTTCATACACATATGTGAATTCATTAAAGTATTACTCCTCATCTGTATTGGTTGTACATGTGCAACAATATGCAAAATTACTTTGTAACTGTAAGATAGAAATAAATTTTCAGAACACAAATCAGAGAAAGAAAAGCCCCCAAGCTGGTGAGGAATTCGACCAATTCCAAATTAAAATGCTGTGGGAGAGTTATTCCCATTCCAAGAAAACTTGTTAAAGGGCTGAGGGCCTTAAGCCTGTGATAAAATATGAGGGATCCAACTGCTTACGTAGAGAAAGGCAGATTTCTCCAGTTGCTCTTGGATTGGACTCATCTTTTTTGGGCATGAGACCAGCTTGTGGATGTTTTATCAGCAGGTGGTTTCTTCTGAATTCCTCATTATCTTGGATATATAATGCAGGGGATGGGGGAACCAACTCCAGGAGAACTTGAAACATGAATATAAAAGGCATTTAAAAATGTATTTTAAAAAACAGTCCTTAGAGAGGAAGTATAGGGTTCATTCTTTTGTAGCCTGAAGAGGAAGGTGAGTTCAACAGAAGGTGAAAACAAAGAGAAGTAGCCATTCCAGACTTGCTTGGACAAAACCTTTATTATTTAACATTTCTATAGCTCTTTGTATTTTCCAAAGACCTTTACTAATGTATTGTTTTCCCCCCTGTAACAAGCTTCCAATCAAAGCAGGCTAGTTTTCATCTTTCCATTTGCTAGATGAGAGAAAAGAGTTCCAGAGAAATGAAGTCACCTTCAAGGTCCCAGGATGAGTCAAGGATAGAATGAGGTTTTGAGCCTTTGACACAGAGTTCTTGGTGTAATCACTCTGCAACATGTTATTTCCTGTCTTGACTAAATTTCTACAAATTGGTTAAAAGAATTTTTAATCTAAGAAGCTAAGACTAGAATTCTAAATAGAGGATACTCAGTGGGGAGGCTTGAGGTTTTATTAAAACAGATTTCTTTGGGAGACCAGGCTTAGAGGGCTGTGGCGAGGAGCTGATGTGGTTCATAGACTTCAGAGAAGGAAGTCCCAGACTTCAGAGGTGTGCCTTCAGGTCCCATGGGGATTATGGTTGTCTGTCTTTATAGAAGAAATCTGAAACTGATGCTTGTAGGATTGGCAGCTGAGGAAGTGGTTCAGCTCAGCTGTTGACATTTGTGACCAGTTCTCAAGTACCTAGTCAGCTCTTCCTGTGTTTGAGTTCTTTTTTCCCAGAGGAGAACCTGGCCAGTCTCCAATTTCTGAAACTCTAATTTAGGTTATATATTTCTGTGTAGTGTGGATCTATTTTAAATTTGATGTAAGACTGCTAACTAGTATATTACCAAATACCCGATAGGCATCTCAATAAATATTTATTAATGTTAATGATAAGAATGATCCTTTTTAATATTTATGTTTGAAATATGTACTCTATCAATACTGCAATAGGGAAAACGTTCAGAATAATTACATTGTGCATTTATATCCAATGATTTATTTCCTAGATTCTCAAATTTTGTTAGAGACATGATTATGGTATATATATATATTTTTAATCTTAAGGTTATTGGCAAATCTTAGTCCTATTTAATAGATGAGTGTAAAAAGGAAAGGGATGTGATTTGCAAAAAATCTTACAGTGGATTGAGCTAAAGTAATGTATGAAAGTTTAGCTCTATGGTTCCATATTTGATTGAAACTAGTCTAGCTCTGGGAACTAAACCAATGGTTAAGAAGTTATTATAAAATAAAGTGGGGCATTGGGAGGTTAGATATATGGAACTATCCTCCTGACTAAAATGAATTTTTCTTTTGATTCTACCTGAGAGGTCTGGCAGTTAAAGGCTGTTTTTCCCCCCATTAAATTTAACCTGTGATTGTTTATTCCTATGATTCAAATGATAATATCATCTATTTATATTAGTGCTATCTATTATTTTTTTGAATCAGCCCAATAAATACAGAAATTGATCTAATCCTGTTTCTAATAAACACATTCATAATTTTTAAAAGCACAGCAATTGAAATTACAATAGTTGTTCATACTTTTCTTTTTTCTTTTTTATTTCAGCATAATATGGGAGTACAAATGTTAAGGTTAGATACATTTCTCTTGCCTTCCCTCCCCCCTCGAGTCAGAACTTCAAGTGTGTCCATCCCCCAGACAATGCACATTGCACTTATGATGTATATATATACCCATCCCCTCCTCCCCCCTCCCACCTGCCCGACACCTGATAAATGTTTTTTTTTTTTAACATTTTGGTTAGATTTTATAACTTTGCCTTTCCTTAGCAAGGGTTAGAGGTATGCCCTTCCCCTCCACACTGTTCGCCACATCCCTCAGATGTGGGTCTACCTCCACAACCCCCGAATCCCTGGTGAACACCACCACCCTTTGAGCACCATATTGATAATAAGTCAGTACCAATTTGATGGCGAGTACATGTGAAGCCCATTTTTCTGATCTTGTGTTACCTCACTTTGGATAATGGGCTTCAGCTCAATCCAGGATAATATAAGCGGTGCTAGCTTGCTGTCGTTTCTTAGTCAAAGTGGAAAATGGCTTTAGTAGTTATTTTAGAAATAAATTCAGTAGATATTTTAGAAGTGCACCACCTAGTTAATTTTATAACTTCATACATGATTAAAATGAGTAACTAGTCTATATATTTAAAAATAATAGAAAGAAATATATTTTGTAGCTTTTTTCCTTGTTAAAATTGTCATGCAAAAGATCTTTAAGTATTAAGTATTTTTATCATTTGTTTTAAACAGTAGTTCTCAGAAGGTGATCCTTAATTTACCTGCATCGCAGTCACCTGAGATATTTATCAAAATTCGGAGGCCAGAGTTTCACTCCAAATCTACTAAACAAGACTATTAATACTGGGCCCCAGAAATCTGTATTTTAAATAAGCTTTTTAGGTGACTTGTACAAACTGCAAGTAGTCGAGCGATGCTTCAGTGTGAGAGGGTGGGGAAGTGGGGACATAGGCCCAGGAGGTAAGCAAGGACACGAAGGCATGATATGCTGAGGTGTTCAAATCTTATCTTGGAGGTAATGAAGATTTAAGATACACAACAACACAAATTAATTGGATTCATTTGAGTTATGTTTATTTAAAACATTTTTTTCAGTGACAAGGTCTCACTCTTTTGCTTACGCTGAGTGCAGTGGCTATTCATAGGCACGATCATGGTACCACAGCCTCATACTCCTGGGCTCAAGGGATCCCACCTCAGCTTCCTGAGTAGCTGGGACTACAAGAGCCGGCTCTTGAATTACTTTTACAACTTATTTATTTAGAGAGTTAATTCCACTATCAAGAAAGGTAGATGAGGCGAACTGCACATAGGATTATATTCTTATAAGATTATTTTGAAGAGTATTGGATATATATAAATTTATTCTTTACTATTCTGCCATTAACAGTTCCATTATTTTCGTGTGAATTACAAGCCATATAAACGGCTATTATTTTCCTATTATGATTCATATAAAAATCAAAGTATGGAAAAAGAAACTCAAACAAATTGGTAATGTTGTTAATATACATTCACAGTTACAAAACCATGGGTAACTGCAAAAGTTGTCATTATGCTAATGAGATGGAAAACATTCTTGATGCAACTGGTTTAAGGATAGTATACTTTTGTAGAGTCCATTCGGGTAGCAATATACATGGCTTGGGTATATTTGCAATTATAAGTTATCTGCCTTCTGTACAAATAAAAAATTACAGTAGGTTAGTCTGCCGAAATAGCCCCAAATGTGGCTCAACCCAATAAGGGATGGTTTCTCACTCATATCATAGCCAATGCAGGTTGTCAGGGGCAGGTTGGAACTTTACTCTGTGCAGGGATCCAGGCTTTTTTCAGTGAATCTTTCTGCCATCTTCTAAAGCCTTGAAATTTAGCCTGCATCCAGCCTTCAGACAAGGTAGGGATAGAGTGTGGAGAAGTTCCACATGCTCTTAACCACCTGACTGGAGGTGACACACATCACCTTCCCTCTCCCCCACATTCTATTGGTAAGAACCAGTCACATGATCCCACTGAGTTGCAAGGCATCTGGGAGCTGTGATACTTCATCAAGAAAGAACAGAGACAGTTTCTGTCACAATACATTATTCTTCAAGATCACTTATATCAAAGATATGTACCAGGAAGTAGAAACTGCTCAAATAAATAAGCTACCATACTATAGATATTTCCCAACTTATGTGTGTTCTTTATAGTCAGGCAGTCACTGAGGACAGCTGCCTTTGCTAAGTGGCCCAGGGCAGTCTTTATCAAACTTTTTTGACTGCACTCCAATGAAAAATGTATTTTACACAGCGACTCAATACCAGTACATACATACAAAAACAAAAATTTCATACCTGTTGTTAAGAAATCAATTATTACTGTGCATGGTGCACTCTGTTATTTTCTCTACTGGATGAGTGTCTTTTATTTTTATTTATTTATTTTTAAATGAATGCTTTTAAAATTTCAAGCTACATATTTACCAAAGGTCTTGTAGACTAGAACCCCTTCCCAAATTGGAGACATGGCTAATACATGTGCCATCTAGTGGCCACTAGAATTTTTGCTGGAAAAAAAATCATTAAAATGCTAGAGAATTTGATTTTTTATCTTACCATCTTGAGGTACTAGCTCTAGGACATGAATATTATACTTTATTGTAAATTCTTCCAGGAGTGGTCCCAGCTATGTCAAAGTTATTGCAGCACAGGTAGTTCTGATTTCCCTATCTCTGAAGCAGGCAGCAGGGATAGAAGTTGCTCTGCTCCATAGAAGGTATTCCCTGAAGTCACTTATCAAGAGGTTATGGAGTATGTGATATTCATTTATTCATTATTCAGTCATTTATTTCAACATATGTCAGTATTTATTTATTTAGTGCCAACTAGGTTTAAAGCTAGGAAATAAAAGATTAATCAGACTGGAAATTCTATCCTTTCAAGGGCTTATTGTTTAATAAGGAAAATATATTTCCATGCCTTTAATGAAACTGGTTTTCTGAGACTTATAAAGATGACTCAGTTATGGCCCTAACCTTAAGGAAGTTATAGCGTAAGGAAACTCCCAATACTGCTCTAGAAACAGTCTTGGGGGAGATAGAACCTGTGCTCACACAACAGGGAGTAATGGAAGATGGTGGCTGAACTGCAGGGCTGAATTGCATGCAAGACAGTGCTACAAAAGGGCAGAAAGCTGCCTCTCTCACCTCAGCACTCTCTGCCTTCCCCATGTAGCTTTGCATCTTCAGGATTCAATAGACAATGGTTAGCGTAGCAGTCACAACAAATTAGCTGGTTTTCACATCTGTGGTTATCAACTGCAACACAGCAGCTTTACGAAAAACAAGCTGGCCCTGTCACTCTAGTTGGCATTCAAGTCAACTAATTTGTCTTGAAGCTTTTATATAGATTTTAGCTAGCTTGTGCAGCTAATAAATTCAAATGAACAAAGATTCCAGTGGCTATTTCTCGGTTAATTGTGATGATGAAAAAAAAGGACACCGCAAGTTGAATAACAAAGAAAAGCTTGTATTTGTGTTTAGCTATTGTAAATTAATAGTCATCTCCCAAGTCCCTTAACGTATAGCAGCTTTAAATTTTGTAGTGTCTTCCAACTCTATCCCACCCTCCATTTTCCTTCTTCAGAGTCTGAGTGATTAATTTTATTGACTTAATATCAAACTGATATTTTTACTATAAATCCTTTCAAACATTCCAAGACTGAGTCCATTTTAATGGTTTGAATTGAAGGAGTTTTTTTCAGTGCTTTGCTGGGTGATTCTGAGTACCGAGATGGAATAGGGAACTTAAAAAATGATTTATAAAGCAAGTAATATATGTGACTTTCATATTCCTTACTGAAGTTTGCAAAGGGAAATTGATCTTACTTTTTTTTCCTCCAAAAAATTCCCTAAACCACTACTCAATTAAAATCCCTAACCCCAAACCCCAGATTATAGTGAATTAATGATATAGATCTATACAAGATAATGCTATCTTTAAAATAGATATAAGAAAATACTTTGTGTGATTTATGACACAATAAATTTTGTTTATATATTGATAAAATATCATTCTATATATATATTTGCATTGCCTAGAGATGCCATTGATTTTGACTAACATGAAAGCAACTTTTAGTTACTTTTGTACTACCTTAGTGAGGTGAGTAATGTTGGTTAATGTGAGTGGGACTTATTCAGATTTCATGGTCTTAATATAATTTTTGTAATCATATTTTGATTTTTCTAAAAAGAGAAAAAGCAGCCTTGAGCTACAAGCCATTATTTCTGACATATCTGCTGAGAGTAGACGACAGCAGCTCTTTTTTTCTGGGCAAAGGAAACTGCTGACAGATGCTCCTGCTAGGGACAGCATTGCTCACAGCTGCTCTACCCTGGCAGGGTAAGATTATTTTTGTGATTTACCAACTTCTCCTTTTTGACAAGCAAATACAAACTTGGATTTAAGTGTTCATTGTTAATGACTATGGAGGGAACAACCTGACTTAAACTAGCAGGCTAATAGGTAAGGTTTATATATACTTCCTTTAATAAAGGTGGTTCATTCATTCACTCACCCATTCATTCCTTCAACAAATATTTATTAGGCACCCACTATATATCAGGTACTGTTCTAGGTGCTGGAGTTTCAACAAAATATAGGTGAACAAAATAGGCTGCCATCCTGGCCCATGGGCCCAAACTTACTTTCTAATGGGTAGAAATAGACAATAAACAAAACAAGTTAGTGAAACACAGTATGAAGGTGGTGACAAGTAGTATGGAAGAAAATAAAGCAGGAAAAGGGTAGAGGGAGTTCCATGGTGAAGGAGAGGGTTCAAATTTAAATAAAATGGTCAGAGAAGATCTCACTGAGAAAGTGACAATTCAACAGAGACAAAGGAGGCAAAGGAGTGAGCCATATAAATATCTGGGGGAAGAATGTTCTAGGCAGAGGAAACAGCATGTACAAAGGCCCAGGGGTCTGAGAGAGCTTCACGTGTTAACTGAACAAGGAGGCCAATAAGAAAGGAGCAGTCACAGAAGGGGAGTACAGGAGATGAGGTCAGAGATGTAATGGGGCCAGGTCATGAGGTCCTTGTAAGGACTTTGGCATTCACTACGAGAGAGGACAGCCACTGGAGGGTTTTAAGCAGAGAAATAACAGTATCTGACTTATGTTTTAAAATAATCACTATGGCTCTTTCTTTGAAATGGGAACCAAGGTTATCAGCTAAGGGTTGAGGATAAAGTAGAAGGTACTAGAAGATTGAGGAGACATTATGATGCAGTTGCCCAGGAGAGTGGGGCAATGATTTGATTAGGAAATCAACTATTATTACTAGGTGGTATACACGGCCCACTGGGGCTCTGGGGCTTGGTGGTCATGAATATAAAGTGAGATCTATCAGCCACATGGAGCAGGCAGAGCAGGATTTAACAAGGGTGAGGTTTTGCCAAATGATTAAGAGAGGAGAGAATAGGACAGGGGAGCTGAGGGTCATGCAGGAATGATTTAGGGATTGATGCTGGAATTTAGGCTGGGTGACGAGAGAAGTGAGTACATGAGGGGCAACAGACAGTGAATGGACTGAAGGTGTCTGCTGTAGGATTGTTGGGTATGTGACAGAGTGAGCTGGTCAGAGAATAACCTTGGGTATGTGACAGAGTGAGCTGGTGAGAGAATAACCTTGAAATCGAGATCATGGTACAAACACTGGTTTCATTTAGGGCATAGTAAGGAAGTTCTCTTTCTCAAATGAAGTATGAAAATGCCAAAGAAAAATGTAGATTATAATTAAATCATTTTGAACTGTGCTGTTCTTTCTAGACTTTTCCCCCCAAATAGTTGAGCTTTTAAAACACTAGCAGAAGATATGCACGATGACTGACTTAGAAGTTGTAACTTGGTTTGTGGATTTCATTAAAACTACACCCTAGCAAAATCCACATTACAAGATTATTTGCTTTACCTTAGCTAAAAGTAAAAACAAACAAAAACAACTAAAATCAAAGAAACAAACAAAAAACTAAAAACTAAACAAGACCATGATCAAGTATTTCTCCTGTTCAGTTGGAAATACTCAATGAACAAATGAAAATCACATCAATACTTTCCATTGTACTGGGCACTGGCTGTACAGTAGGAAAACACTTGTGAATGATAGCATAGTGATGGTTACAGTGAAACCAAAATGCAAGATTATCCAATAAATATTTGCTATTGGAACATTCATCTCATTTACAAAATCCTGCTGTTTCTCTGTTGCTTTTAAAGAGATTAGACTCTAGGCACATAAAACTTGAAAGAAGTATAAACATAAATTATTTAGTGCTCTTTCTTAAATACAGGATAAAATGCCAACATTTGGAATTTTATAACATACAACTGGTAGTTAGGCTGCTTGAGTCAAAATTGCAGCAGGATGTGTAAGAATCCCTTAAATTGGAATGAGGACTGAAAACATCAGCTGTTTTTATTATTTCTTTCGATAAATCTTTCTAGGTATAGATCATGTAAAAATATTGATAATTCAAACTCTTTAGGTGGTTAAATATCAAGGATAACTAGCTATGCAATTATTTTGAAGAAAGAAATTAAAAATGATTTAAATACAAACTTTTTTTTATGGCAACCCACAACAAATATAGATTTTGTTGTTCTATAGTTTCCAAAGTTCAAACACTTTTTAAAAAGTTTTGTCATAAATATGTAAGACACACACATATATTTGTGTTCCCATCGATATTTCTAACTATGACAAAACAAAACTTTTGTTTAGAAAATACAAACTTTCATAAGGCTTGATGATTGTCTTTAAATATTTGATGGGTTCTTAGGTAGAAATTGAATTGCATTTCTTGTATGTTGCCTCAGGGGCTGGAACTGAGTTTAATTGGCAGAAGTAATTGGAAAGCAAATTTTGATTCACAAAAGGGAGAGAAGGGAGTTGCTTACTGAGTGTCTACAATGAGCTAGGCACCATGCTGGCAGATTTCCATACCTTATTTTGTTTAATCATTATAACTTTCATTAAATTTAAGAACTATTTATTAAGGACTGATTATGTTCCAGGTATTGTTCCAAGTCTAGAACATAACAGTGCAAAAACCAGATAAAGTTCTTGCCATTTGTGGAATTAATGAAATAGAGTTGTCATCTTCATTTTACAGAAGGGAAGCATGTAGTTTAGAGAGGATAACTTACAAATGTCGTCAATGGTGAAGCTTGAATCTGGACCCCAGTACAAGGCTCATGCTCTCTCCTCACCACACTGCAATCAGGACTATTAATGGAATAGGCTGTTTAATTGAGGGGTGAGTTACCTTATTGGCTGTAGTCAAACAGAGGCTGTGTTGACACAAATTAGGATAATCACAGGAGGGATGTCAGTCTTTTCTTTTTAATCAAAAATGCTTTATTATTCCACAGTTATTCATTGGAACAAAAATGATCACAAAGATGTTTCAAAGAATAAGTTCCAATTTATTTGGCTAAAAATATTTATATAATCATTATTAGCAAATGTGAGATCATCATCAAAATGTGGATAATCATTAAGAATGTATTAAATAGATTATTCTCTGATGAGTTCAATGATAGGAATATTCCTTAATTTATTTTCCCGAAATTAAGATGAGCTCCTAGCTCTGAGATCTTTAGCCCAAGAAGGAGTAGGTGAGGAGTAGCCTCCTTTCTCAGCTGCAGAATGCTTCTGGAAAGGATGCTGAAGAACTTGCTGTAGAAGGTGGACCTCTGAGAAATCATTCTTTTCTGCTTTCTGCACTGCAGATTCTGCCATCCAGTTCTTCAGCATTTATCTAGGGTTGACAGTTGTTATTCTTTTTCTTCTTTCAGAATCTGAGTCATCCATGTTACTCTTCAGTCTCAAAAGGTACCGGGACACCCAAGCAGGAGAGTTTGTGCTTTGAAATTGTCTTTAGTGCTCAGAATTGCTAAGGAATGTTGAGCTCCAGTAACTGGCTTTGAGTAATCTCACTAAACTGCTGAAATGTCATTGTAAAATCAACTTCTGTCTTTTCCATGAGATGTAAGAGAAATGCAGTTAAATCATCGTCACCCTTCTTTTCTCTAAGTAATTCCAATTTGGCTTTGAACAATTTTCCAAATCTTGTATAATAAAGACCAGAGTACCCCTCAAGAATCTGAGCAGCAAGTTGCTTTTGCCTACGGTCCAGTAATGGGTTTAGAGCTTGTGACAACTTGTTTAAATTAAACATTCCAATACTGGCCTGATTTACTATTTTCTGTCTTCTTTCATCAGCAGATGTGCTTGGTGCAAAATCTGGATTATAGGCTTCCATAAAACCAAATGGACCATAATCAATTGTAATAGATAACAAACCAAAGTTCTCAGTGTTATAACCATGAGCAAAACCAACAGATATCCACAAGGCAATACGTTCTGCAGTCTCAGATACCACAATAGAAAAAAAACTCTATCTATTAGGTTCTTTGACATCTACTCAGGGACAATGCTTCTGTATGACAAAGTTTAATAATGTCCTCAGTAAATCCAGCTCACGATAATGAGCCAAAATTTCTACATTCCAATTCTAAATCATGATTTTGCAGCACGCAACACATATGCACCTCATTCTTTTGAAATATTTCAATTGTATTAATAAAACTGATCTTGCTATACTTCATCATCACTTACAACCAGACTTGCAGCTCTGATTGTTGGAATTCCAAGATAGTGCATAGCTTCATTACACAAAAATTCTCTCACTGAGGAACAAAGTACAGCTCTACCATCACCATTTTGGGAGTATGGGGTCTTTCCTGAACCTTTTAATTGCAGTTCCCACTTTTCACCCTGCCTGTTCATGTGAATTCCAATAAGGTGGGCTCTTCCATCCCAAAGCTGATCTGCCCATATCCCAAACTGGTGGCTGCCATGCTGGTGGGCAATGGAATGGATCCAGATACCAAAGGGCTAAGTTTCCAGTTTAAGAGAAAATAAGAAACAAACTTACCATGTATAGAAGGACAGCAAGAAATGTTATATTTATATATTATATATAATTATATATTTTATAAATATAATTCTATATAATTACTTAAATAGTTATATTTATAACATTGGCAGTATGTGAAGGAAATAAAATCCCCTGATAATCTGAATCATTAAGCAGTTCTCAGATTTGCAATCTGAATTTATTCTACCAGTGTTGGACACACACAACACACATGAGACGCAAACTAGCACCAGCACCAGCAGTACCACTACCATAATCAAGAATGACAATACAAACCTCAGGCAGAGAATTTAATTTAAAGAAGTTTCAGGGTGGTAGTGCTTCTGGTGACTCTCAGATGCAAAAGCAAATCCTCTCTGGAAGATTTGGAAGAACTAGAAGAACTCGGCTTTAATCCAGGCCAGCAGCAATTGAAGGATGTCCCTGAGGGCAAAATGCTATAGACTGTAAGATATATACCTGTTCCAGATATATTAAAATGTGTATAATTTTTAATCTTAGAATAGTCAAAATAGAGCAATTTAGACAGGAGGACCTGAAAGTGGAAATTAAATAAGTATTTATTGACCAAATAATTATTGACCAGTATGTGAGGTCCATTATTATACTCAGTGCTAGAATGGGGCATAAAAATGGACGTGAATGTACATTTCTTGGCATTGCACACTGTACTAATTTCCTAGGACTGCTGTAACCAAGTATCACAAACTCGGTGGCTTAAAACAACTGAAATCTATTTTTCTTATGGATCTAGAGGCCAGAAATCAAGATGTTGGCAGGGATGTGTTCCCTCTGAAGCCTCTAGAGGAATATCCTTTCTGGCCTTTTCTAGTTTCTGAAAACCCAGGTGTTCATTGGTTTGCAGCTTCAGTACTTCTGTCTTTGATTCCATTATCACATGGGGTTGTCCCTGTGTGTCCTTGTCTTCACTTGGCATTTTCCTCCTCTTATAAGGACAACAGCCATGTTGGATTAGGGCTCACCCCAATGACCACATCTTGAGCATATCTGCAAAGACCCTATTTTCAAATAAGGTCACATTCCCAGGTACTGGGGATTAGGACTTTAACATATCTTTTTGGGGACACAGTTCAATCCATAACACACCATGACCTTTATGTTTGAGGTGACCTATTTCTACTTTCTCAGTCTTATCTCCCTCTTCTCACATTTCAACTCTACTGAACATTTGTCATCGTCCTATCTAGAATGCCCCAGTCTGATAGGTTCACATCATATGATACTTTATACTCAGGTCAAATATCATTTTCTTTAGGAAGCCTGCCCTGAGTCCACCAAGTCAGGTTAGGGGCCTCCCTCTTAGGTATATTTTAACACTTATCCTGCTGCATTATAGTAATTGGTTTACCTGTCTCTTTCTTATACTAGACTCTGAAGTCATTGAAGGCAAAGACTTTGTGTCATGTTTCTCATTGTGTTCTCCTTGCTCAATACAGTGCTTAGCATTTGGTAAACACTCAGTAAATTATTATTGAACATGAGTAATATTATGAAGGATATTTGATAGAACCTAGAGACCAATAGTATATGAAGGAAGAAGAATAAATGAAATATTACTTTGAATTTGGAGTAAAAGTATGAGGCCAAGAGAGGTACAATGGGCAGAAAGAGCCAAATTCAAAGAGGAGATGGTTTGGGAAAAAATATTATGAGCACAGATAAAAGGGATCATAGAATAAATATTCAGTAGAAGAAGTAGAGGAGGAAACCTTTTAAGGACAAGGACTGTGTCTTATCTTTGTGTTCCTAATACTTAGTATTGTGCCTGGCATAGAAGAGGAAATCAATTCATATTTATTAAAAAAGTATAAAGTGAATGTTTCTAGATATCTAGGATTGTGTTTCTAATTACCAAATAGAGAAGTTGTAGAGAGTAACTGGTTTGTGGGCTGGGAAGATAAAGCCTTTAGCTTTGGTTATGTTGATTTGAAAATTAGAACCGAATATTTAAGGGAGAAATCCCCAGTAGCCAAGTCTATGGAAGCATGAGAGCTCAGAGCTATAGACTTGAAAGTCACAGATATCTATTTGGAAGTTATCAATATAGAGATACTAATTAAAGACATGGAAGAGGGTGAATTTTTAGAGAGATTTGGTATAGAATAAAAAATTGGAGACTTGGCTAGGGGCAGTGGCTCACTCCTGTAATCCTAGTACTTTGGGAGGCTGAGGCTGGAGGATTGCTTAAGGCCAGGAGTTTGAGAACAGCATGAGCAAGAGGGAGACCCTGTCTCTAAAGAAAATAAAAAAAATTAGCCAGGCATGGTGGTGTCCGCCTGTAGTCCCACCTACTTGGGAGGCTGAGGCAGAAGGATGGCTGGAGCCCAGTAGTTTGAGATTGCTGTGAGCTGTGATGATGCTACTGCATTCTACCCGGGTGACAGAAGGAGACCCTGGAAGGACACACACATACATATATGTGTGTGTGTGTGAGTGTGTATATATATATGGAATGTGTGTGTGTGTGTATGGAATATGTGTGTGTATATATTTATGGACATATGAGGACACCTTATGTTTATACTCCATCAGATATCTAAAAACATTTTCCTGGGCAACAGAGGGAGACCTTGTGTCAAAAAATATATATATTGGAGATGCTAGGAGGTAAAAATTAGAACAGTGAAGGAGATAGAGAAGGAGCAGCCACAAAAGGGAACCCCTGGATAGTGCAATGTCACAGAACCCAAGGGAGGAACTAATTTTTTAAAAATAGATGATTAACTGTGATAAATACTGAGAAAAGATTGAGAATAATGAGGACTGAGAAAAGTTCATCAGTTTTAGCTTTAAGACTTAGTCATTAGTGATTTTCAAGAGAAATAGTTCAGTGGAGTGTTGGCAGGGGAAGTCTAATCTCAGGTGTTTAAGAAGGGATTTGGTGACAGTTTAGTGATAGTAAGAGGCGATGTCATGTAGACCATAGAATTAAATTTGGCAAGAAAAGGAGAGAAATTGGATAGTAGGTTGGGAGATCAGCAGGATTAACAAAGACTTATTACTGTGCTTTTGAAATGAGACACATTTTTGGTGAATTTTGTGTTCTATGTGTTGAGTGTTTGGTTTCCAATTCAGGCTAGAGCTAAAACACTGAGTTACAAAGGCAGAGAAATTAGCATTTATTAGCATTAATTAGCATTATTATTCTAGATTGCACTGGCCTTTGGCTTAACAAATCAGAGGGGTGTCCTACTGGGTACTAGAGCCTGGTTCTGTGACTGGCATTGGAAAAGAGAAATAGGGGAGAAGGGGTCATAAAAAGTGTGTATGATGGAACAGAAATTGTCAGGTCAGCAAGCAGAACTGCAACATGTTGGAACAGAAAGGGACTGTCTTTATGTATAGATGAGGCAGCTGAGGTCCAGAAAGGAACTCTGGGACTTCTGAGCATTAGTGACACAACATCTGAGTTGTTTGATAGGGTGGTGGATTTGTTTTAGTTCTTCCTCAGACTGAGGAGAATTCCATGGCACTATTACTGCTACCTGCAGTGGTATTGGATTGTAGGCAAACAAAGATTTGCTGTCTGTCCCTTTTCTTGAGGATGTTGCTGACCAGAGAGTTGAGGATCACCCTCTCTGGCAAAAAGAGTCTTCTTTTCAGACAACTTCTAGAATTTGGCTACATTTTGCAAATAGAGATGGAGAAATGTAGACCCATGTTGTTGCCTCCCCAGGGTCATCATTAGAGAGACCAGCTGGCTGACAAGCCCGTGGCTATAGAAACCAACCTTACTGAGAAAAGATGGATTATAAAAACAAGCCCCTTTTCTTTTTAACTTGATTTGCTGGAATGATGCCTTGGCCCTTTGAGTTCGATCTTGTAGAAATATCAGGTTGGATAATTTAATGTTCTCAGTCAATCAGTCAATACCTTATCATGGATTTCTTAAATGTACTCTCCTATGTGACCTGTTTGGTTCAGTTGAAGACAAATGTACTGTATTTCCCTACCCATGAAGGTTTTTACTTTGTGAAAACTTATGATGTGCTTCACTTTTCACATCGTGGAATAAACTAGCACTCTTTAGATGGAGAAAAAATTGTGATGCTGTGTATACCTTTGCTTCAGGGACTCAGGATGATCAAAGGAATAGTAAGCTGGGCATTTGATGTATAGGTATCTATCTATATGCAAATATCAGTTTTCTCCTCCAAAATATTTTTTCTTTTTCAGTGAGGTTTGGAGATATAATGTGTCTCACGTGCCAGCAACTAATATATGTATGTTTTATATAGATGTATATGTTACATGCATATACATGTCAGAATCCCTTAACCACACTTGTAAATCCCATATACAGGGATAATAGACACCAGAGGTGAAGGGTAGGGGAAGAATATCTGTGAAAAAAACATATAAGGATTTATTAAAAATTTTTTGGGTAACTTGACCTATTTTCCTTTGACCTTATCTTCTGTCTCACACACTGGTGTACAATTTTTACATTATTATTCTAGATAGCACTGCAAAACCTAAGGCAGCCCATTTTAGAAATCTCTCTTAACATATTAAACTGAACATCAAGTAGATAATTTTAATCATAACTTGCAGCCAATAAAAACCTTTCAGAAATTGGCAGACTCCCAAAACCTTTGAAGGCTTCCTATCCAACTATAGTATTCTATGGGATATTAAAACCAAGTTCAGACTTTAGAAGGATATCCTGTGGGTGGCACACATGAGAAAACATCTCAAGGCCTTTCAAAACCATAAATCTAGGCATAGTGCTGTGTTTCAGTTACAGATGAAGGATTTTTCTTCATTTCCTGTTCTAAACTGATTCTAAACCATTGTCAGAAGCTAACTACCAGTAATACTGCCTCCCAGAAACACTGTGCACAGTATGTTGAGAAACAGGAGGTATGTGGGATAATTGAAAGGGTATCAGAGCAAAGGGCACCAGTAAGAGACCAAAAGAAACTAGAGTGGAAGAATCAACAATGGCCATACATTCAAAAGGTTCATAGTATATTAAAGAGATCATAATTCATAGTTCTACTGGTGGCTTAGATACCACATGGGGTAAAATCTCTCTTGTCGGGTATCTTCCAACTTGCCTTGTTAATCCTCACAGTTGTAGTTGTTGCTTATGCCCTTTTTTGCCTGGTAATCTGTTGTAAATCTGCTGCCAAAACCTTGTAATGACATAAAGAAGCATAAACCTTAAATCTAAAACTTTGCCCCAATTCAGTAGGAAGTAGTTTGATGACTATGTTGCCTCTTCCCTCATAGATATGGAAAGGTAAAAATTGACAGTGGGGAATATGTACAGAGTAAATGACCTGAAAAAGGCTAAAAATGTTTTCTGTCTCTTCAAAACCCTCCCACCCTTTTTGAGAACTATAACCTACATCCCTGCCTCAGACCAGTAGTCAGGAGGGGTACGAGAGGGTCCTTTGTTCTTTGTGCCACACAAGGTGGCTCTAGAGAATTGCCCAGGTGGAGGTCATGAGATTGTCTTAGCCAAAGATGGGATGAATAAGAATCTTTAAAAGCTCTGTACTTCTGCTCAGAAACAGGACATTGGTACTTTGAGATAGGAGTCTGCCAACCTCCTCATTTGCTGGCAAATTAATAAATTCCTCTTTCCTTCTCCTCAAAAAAAGTTATTTCTTTGAAAAAATAAACAAAATCAATAGATTTCTTGCTGGTTTAACCAGGAATAGAAGAGAAGGGACCCAAGTAAGCTCAATAAGAAATGAAAAAGGAGATATTACAACTGATACCACAGAAATACAAAATATAATCCATGAATACTACAAAAATCTCTACACACATCAACTCAAAAACATAGAGGAAATGGAAAAATTCCTGGAAATACACAACCTCCCAAGAGTTGATCAGGAAGAAATAGAACTCCTGAACAGACCAATAAAGAACAGCTTTATTGAAACAGTAATAAAAAATCTCTCAACAAAAAAAGGCCCTGGACCAGATGGATTCACAGCTGAATTCTACCAGACCTACAAAAAAGCTCATACCCATACTACAGAAATTATTCCACAACATAAAGAAGGAGTGAATCCTCCCCAACTCATTCTATGAAGCCAGTATCACCTTGATACCAAAGCCAAGAAAGGATACAACAAAAAAAGAAACTATAGACTGGTATCCCTTATGAACATAGATGCAAAAATCTTCAACAAAATACTAGCAAACCAAATTCAACAGCACATAAAAAAATATTCCACCATGACCTATTGGGCTTCATCCCAAGGAGGCAAGGATGGTTCAACATATGCAAATCAATAAATGTGATTCACCACATAAACAGAAGCAAAAACAAAGATCATATGATTATCTCAATAGATGAAGAAAAAGTATTTGACAAAATCCAGCACCCTTTAATGATAAAAACCCTCAACAAACTAGGCACAGCAGGAACATATCTCAAAATTATAAAATCCATATATGATAAACCCACAGACAACATCATACTGAATGGGGAAAAGTTGAAACCATTTTCCATAAGAACTGGAACAACAAGATAAGGGTACCTACTGTCACCACTTTTATTCAACATAGTACTGGAAGCCCTAGCCAGAATAATCAGGTGAGAGAAAGAAAATAAAGGATATCTAAATCAGGAAAAAGGAGGTCATACTATCCATGCTTGCTGAGATCATCTTGTATCTAGAATACCCTAAAGACTCTACCAAAAGACTCCTGGAATTGATAAGTAAATTCAGCAAAGTCTCAGGTTACAAAATAAGTGTACACAAGCCAGTAGCATTTCCATATACTAATAACAGTTAAGCATAGAGTCAAATCAAGAACTCAGTACCATTTATAAGAGCTACAAAGAAAATAAAATACCTAAGAATATTCTTAACCAAGAAGGTGAAAGATCTCTATAAGGAAGAAGTATGAAACACTGAGGAAAGAAATTGCTGATGACACAAACAAATGGGAAAACATATCATGCTCATGGATCAGTAGAATCAACATTGTTAAAATGTCCATACTACCCAAAGTGATTCACAGACTCAATGCAATCCCTATCAAAGCACCAATATCATATTTCACAGATTTAGAAAAAATAATGCTGCACTTTGTTTGGAATCAAAAGAGGAGCCCGAATAGCCAAAGCAATCTTAAGCAGAAAGAACAAATCTGGAGGCATCACATTACCAGACTTCAAAATATACTACAAGGCTATAGTAATCAAAACAGCATGGTATTGGTACAAAAATAGAAACATAGACCAGTGGAATAGAGTAGAGAACCCAGAAAGAAAATCATCTACCTACAATCAACTGATCTTCTACAAAGCAGACAAAAACATACACTGGGGAAAAGAAGCCCTATTCAATAACTGGTACTGGGAAAATTCGATAGCCATATTCAGAAGAATGAAACAAGACCACTATCTCTCACCATTTACAAAAATTAATTCAAGATAGATAAAAGACTTAAATGTAATGTATGAAATCATAAAAATTCTAGAAGAAAATGTAGGAAAAACTCTTCTAGACATGGGTCTAGGCAAAGAATTTATGACTAAGACTCCAAAGACAATTACTATAATAATAAAAATGGGACTTGATTAAATTAAAAAGCTTTTGTGAAATAAAGGAAATAATCAACAGAGCATATAGACAACCTACAGAATGGAAGAAAATAATGCAAACTATATATCCAATAAAGGGCTAATATCCAGAATCTACAAAGAACTCCAACAAATCAGTAAGAAAAGAACAAACAACCACATTAAAAAGTGGGCAAAAGGCCGGGCGCGGTGGCTCACGCCTGTAATCCTAGC